>JBBPFQ010827435.1:0-12569 GCA_037974815.1 Kaempferia elegans
TTTTAGCAGTATTTTTCGTCTCTGAGAATCCTTTCAAATTCATAAAATGCTAGTGAAAGACAGGTAGATTTGAGAATTTATGGCTATTTTCTGGTCATACTATTGAATTATTGTATAGTATTACAAAAAAAAAAAAAAAACACTGAGTCCCAGCTCTTTGATCTAAGTTTTATATTAAATTAAATAAGAGTTGAAATATGGCTACCATTCTGCACTTTTAGAAAAGGAAAATATGACTACTATTCGGCACTATAACTTCTGTGAGATGATGATCTAATCTTTTATTCACATAGCTGAAAAAGGAATTTAGAGGATGCATTAAAATGTAAACATTCTCGGCAATCTTTTTCCTAAAGAATGGTTCCTATGAACGTGGATATACCCATTCCTGAAAATTAAAGTAGGTTGCCTTTGTGATAACCTATTCATTGATGGTAACCTTTTCCAGCTACTTAACCTGAATTTTTGTTGTTCAAACTTCAGCATTCCTGCTATCTTGCTCTTGCTCATTATGAAAGGTGTAGAAGCTGCTTGTAAGTTAAAACTTTCATGCAGTATTATTTATGTATAGTGAAGTAACAAAGCAATTCAAAATCAAGCACCAAATGCACACATAAAAAGTTAGCAACAAATAGTGTGGAGCATTTATATGATGCTGGATGAACCTGCAAATAAGTGGACTTTTCAAGGAGACAATACGATAACAAGCTTCTTACTGCTAATTTCTGTATTTACCTGATAACCTTTGAGACCCACTTTCTCTAACAGTTTCTTAGTAACAGTTACCTCATCAAAATTCCCACTGTGTATAAGAAAAAAATATGTAATTAATTATAAGCCAGGATATTTAGTTTCCAGAAATAGATCAATAACAACTACCTCTCGCTCAATAAATCAGGGGCAAAAATGCCAAACCGATCTACAAATTCATCAAATGTGCGCCGTGTTGGGTATCCAGCACAACTTATCCTGATCGCCTCCAACACACCCTATATGCCACAAAAATAAAATGTGCTTGTGCGTAAGTAGTAAGTACTACTCTAAAATCATACTAACAAAAATGACTAGCAACCTAAGGTTGTCACATTGAGGATCACATAGTGAATCATTTTGATATGAATTATCAAATCCATAAATCAACATAAGATTCACTTGCATATAGATAATGATATAATAGGGGATCAAGCCCAATGGTGTAGGAGGATCTATAATAGCCGACTCCACTTAGTAGGATAAAGGCTTGATTGTTGTCATTGTTGTATCAAATTGTGAATGGTAAGATTCACATAAACAATTATAAAATATATGTTAAAACATAATTCTACTCTATTTAAAATAGTTTTGATAAAACATTATAATATTTCATTTAATAGCATAATAAAATAGATTAATGAAGTTGATGTCGATTCATAAAAGAAATACTTTTCATATTCAATTTCTTACAATGTAAAGATTATTGTTTATTTCATTTGATTAAAAACTGAAAAAAAAAATGTGCAAGAGAAAACTTCTTTATCATTTTTTTACATCAAAAACCTTTGTGCTCAAATGGAAATCATCTCAGCCAGGACATAACTTCTAAGTAGCTATCAATTTTGTCTTTATTATCATTTTATGTACAAATGTGACAAGATTTATTTGTATTCATCATCCTTGGATCCAAGTTCAAATTGGCTATCTGTTTATACTTAGAAGATCTTTCTTCTATGTCATAATTATCTTCAATATTTGACTTTGTTTAGCCATTATACTTCTATTGTATAAATGTAAAATACAAAATCTATTATTTTTCCTTTATAATAGAGTTGATTTAACTTCTAGTGTATTTAATTTAATTTCTTTCTTATTTTAAAATAGTATTAAATAATATTTGTATCAAATTCTATTGAATTAAACTGAATTGTCATGGTACTTTTCACTTCTGATTCATATGCATTGCATGATAAGAATCCTATTGTTGTATATTTGAATCATAAGGTATTGTATAATATGAATTGTAAATTATGCTTCTGGCTATAATTGATCGTGCTCTTATCATGCCATTTGGCATGAATGAGCATGTCACAGAAAAGCAATAGGATTCTTCAACAGTTTGCAGACCAAGATTTCAAAACTAGGCAAGTACCAATTTTTTAACTACTTATGAACCCCATATGGTAGTAAAATGACAATGATAAACCAAGTAGTTATGACCAAAAGAATTTATATATCTCCACAATGGTATGATATTGTCCACTTTGGGTCTAAGCTCTCATAGATTTGTTTTTGAACTCTACCCAAAAAACCTCATTTTAATGAAGATATCTTCCATCTTTTAAACTCATGATCTTTTCTATGTATTTCCAGTATGAGACTTTAATTGTATTCCCAACAATCCTCCTCTTAAATGAAGGACCACCATTATTCTCATAGTTCAGGCCTCCCCTTAAGCATCCGGTCACTCTTAACCTCCTCTGGGTCTCCTCTCAAGCATCTGATCACTATTGACCTACTCCGATTCTCTAAGAATTTTTCGGTCTCTCTTTACCTATTTGGACTTCTCACCACCTAAGGTTCACTCCCTAATATTTCTATCAAGCATTCGGTCACCTTTGACCGACTTTTCGCTTAGAGTTCATTCCTCTGGGAGCCCCCACCTCCTTCGTTCAAGGTTATTATTCCACCCACATGGCTCATAACTCTGATACCACTTGTTAGGGCCAAAAGAATTCACATATATTGTCCACTCTAGGCCTAAGCCCTTAGATTTATTTTTGGGCTCTGCCGAAAAGAACTCATTCTAATAGAGATATCTTCCATCGTGATCTTTTCCATATATTTCCAACGTGAAAATTTAATTATATTCCCGACATAAGTAATATAACCTCATTTAAGAAAGCAACAAAAGAAGTGCTCACAAGGGTTACCCCACAGTATGGTCCATCCAAAATGCTTGGTCTTACAAGTAAATATTGCTCCGGCATAAACAAACTTGTGCACGGAGTAGATATGAACAAACACATACACAATAATATAAAAAAGATGCAAAATTACCCCACAACGAAGTTGCTGTAGGACATTCCTGTTCTCGAAAATTGCTGGTCTCAGAAGATTATTAGGCTTTACACACCGCATGTAGTGGGGCTCAGTATGACTTAGAGTTTCTAATAATGTTTGCAATTGTTGCTGAAAAGAAGTGTGCACAAGTAATACATATATATTGTATGTTAGCATAATGGGAAAACAAAACAAAAACAAATATTTCACCTTAAACCTTAAACCAATTGATGAGAACTTTGAAGACTTGGATGATTCCTCTGCAAGTGGTGGGAAAAGACCTGCAACAAAGGGACACCTTGAAGCACCCAAGAGTTCTTGATGTTCGGCGACAACATAATCTTTGTTCTTATCCAAGAACAATTCTGTCTGATATGTAACCTGAAAGATATAAAGGAAGATGATATTCCTCATTACACACAATGAAATACTCAAAATAAGAAAGAAACTAAAGAGATCACATCTAGACTGTGGAATATGAACTATGGTATAAGTGGAAGTTGGGCTAGACACTCACAGATTTATTGAATACTAATCAGTTTTTGCCACTGCATTAGAACATATTTTGTATATTCTTCATCTTTGTTCCTTTCTATTTAATGATGCTCAATAGTTTAAATTGGCAAGCCAAACAGTGTCTCTATGCTAGATTGATACATTTTCAAAAGCTGTGGCCAAACAAATTATATCATCCAAAAGTAGACCACATAACTAGAGAAATCAAACAAAATAATCAGGAGTTATACAGTTTTGAATATGGTTTATACTTTATATGTCTACTCATACAACTCAATGCTCATACTGATTACTCAGCATACACACCTTCTATTTTCCTGTCTTAAAAATAAGGTAGAGATGAGAATAGTACAAATCAAAAATAACAAAGCGATTTTTTCTTATGGCTACCAATATTTACAATGTAAAGGAATAGAAGTATAAACTACTAAAGTAGAAGAATGATAATTTGTAGACTAATATCCTTTACAAACAAAATTCAAGCTGCATTTTAAGCTGAACCATCTACCAAGAAGTCAACAAAAATTTCTTAGTTTAGTCAGTCCAGTTGGATTTGGATAGTTAAGCCAAACTGAGATTTTCAACTTACATCACCAGCATAATGATGGATTGTAAAGTCAGAGCGTGAAAATTTAGGCTTTGTGAACCGTTGGTGATTCTTAAATGTTTGGTATAGCTTCTCAGCAAATGTTTCATGGGTTGACCTTGGCATCATACTATTAAAAGGAACATACATCAGTTGCTAATAAAATCTGGTAAAATATTAAATGTAACAAAATATAAATATTGGAGCGGTAATATCATACATACCAAGCTTCATCCAGAAGAGCTATTATACCACCTGGTTTCTGAAAAATGTTCAATGAAGAGTGGAAATATACTGTTATACTGAAAATTTAATTTACATTATAACAAAGTGCAATTAATGTAGAAATTACCAAGCATTATCCCATTAGGTGGGGTCGGCTATATGAATCCTTTTACACCATTGGATTCTATTCCCTACTATATCATCATCTATACTTAAATAAATTTTATCTTATTTTAGTGTAGAAATTACACATATAGCAATAAATATGCACAGGTATGTCTAGAATTTTGTTAGTTAGCACAGTTCTTCTTTATTTCCCAATCATTGTTACAAAATATGTAAACTCTTATTAATATGTAAAGAAAACTAATTTAGTAGAAGAAAATAGACCGTCGATGTCTCAAATCCTAGCAGACCAGTACACATCAAGTATGACATAGTGCTCCATGTATTACAACATGCTATCTAGCACATATACTGGTCCAAACACTCAGAACTGTGGATCAATTCTGACATTTTACAAGTTAATTACAATAATTAGTGATGTAATACTTTTTGTCAATTCTCAAAGTTAAGTAAATTAGTTTTCTATAGATTTCCTATTATCTTTGAAGTGCATACTCAAATCTACTTATTGGTGTCATCACATATCTTCAGCAGAAAAGGTAATTCGCATAATACTCTTAAACATGTTGGTGCAATTAACCTTTAGGGTTTTGATGTTTGTTTGACAATATGTTTAATGGGATTTGGTCATGGTTGGGCAAGGGGAATGTCCAGTAAGGTCAAGATCAATCGGATGACTACAAAGGGAAATGAGTTGGTGAGAAGTAGTTAAGTAGAAGTCCTAACTTGTCAAGGTTGAGCTAAGCATGTGAAAGTCCAAGCAAGTTGAGGTTACCCGGATGCTTGGCAAGGGAAAAGTTCAAGCAAGTCAAGGTTCAAATACTTAGCAAGGAAAAAGTCCATATCAAGGTTGACCGAATGTCTATCAATGGAAAAGTCTAGTCAGGTCAAGGATGACTGGATGTTTGACCCGGAAAAGCCTAAGTAGGTCAATGGTGATCAGATACTTGGGAAGAGGAAAAATCTCAGGGAGTAAACTCTAGGTAGTGAGAAGTTTTGAAGGATCGAACTCTAAGCAAGTGTGACCGGTAGATTCGAGTGACCGAAACAAGGTTTGAATAGTGTGGCTAACATTATTTTGCACTACTATTTCTATTATCTATTTGTGTTAACTCTGTGTTGCAAAAAAAAAAAAAATAGAGTTTTTAGTCGGTTGGTTTAGCAAACCAAACAAGGAGGTTCAACCGATCATATGGATCGGTCGATAGCTGATCGAGTGCGATGCGATCTGGTCAAGGAAGGAAACTGGAGGATCGGTCGACCGATCCTAAGTTGACCTAGAAAAGCGGATCGGATCGAACCTACAAGGAAAGCTTTGGTTCGGTCGACCGATCTGGAGGATGAGTTAACCGTAAAAGGCAGAAATCAAGCGCTAATTTGGTGGGATCGATAATGGTGATAGATTGATAAAGTCTTCTACCCGTGTGATCCAGAAAGATCCATGATGAGTGCCGTCGCACTCAGGACTTCCAGATAGATCCCCGAGTTAGTTCGTTTGTTATTTCTTCACTACTATTTGTGTTATTGTGTTTGATTGCCTTGCAAATCTTGTAAGAGGTTTCTCCACATCCGAAAAGTTTTTGGGAAGGAGAAAATCACTAGTGCTCACGTTTGAGACATAGGTGGAGTAGGGACCTAGGGGGTTGCCGAACCACGTTAAATATTATAGTCTTTCTTGTTTTGTTTTATTAATCTGACAGGAAAAAAAAAGAACGACGAAAACGCGTGCGCTATTAACCCCAGCACACTTTCCAATCCTATAAAGCATGCAGAGACCATTTACACATTTACATATTATCATAGCTCATAGATAGCTTTAATGTAGTCGCTCCTTTCTCCTTTCATCATGATACCCGAGGTGCATAGGGATAGATTCTTGATAGAAATCAATATTTTTTAAATTCTTAGAAAGCCTCTTCCAACTTATGTTCATTGTTGACAATGGCAACAGTGGTTCTTTCTAGTTTTTAGTGTTAAATAAAAACATTAAAGTTCATAATCCTTCAGTCACTTCAAGAACATTTTGAATTGTTAGTTATAAACTGTTAAGCATGAGAGATGAGCAATCGTCATTACTAATAAGGGGATTGTTGTCCTTTACAACTCATCTCTATTTTGCAAACTATTGAAGCTGTAACAAGATACACAGTAGCAATCAAGCATTACAGTGGTATTGCAATTTATTTACTTGGGTAATTTGTATTGAAAAAAGAACAAAATTATCAGAAAGAAGTTTGCAATACTTATTGATGGATTGGCATGTTGCAGATGTAAAGAAGAAGCTTGCTCAACAATAGCAGTTAACTGAAAAGAATTTATTGGAAAAAAAAAAACTTTAACTTTGTTGAAACTCAAAACAAACCTTCTCAATAAGATCAAGAATATCCTGGTTGTCAATAAATTCGATATAACTCCAATCTATTTCTTCTTTTGTATATTCTTCTTGTTCCATCTTAAAAACATGCTGTTGCAGTAAGCAGAAAATAGATCTATTATCATCTTGTAGATGTAAAAATGTTGTATTCTCAATAGAATATTAAGTAGGAAATGCTATCCAGCTTATGTTGATTCTAGTGCTCAAACCTGATTGAAATGTTGCTGCAGTTTTTCATTAGTAAGATTGATGCAAAACTGTTCGAAGCTGCAAATGATAAACATGTTAGAGCCTGATGGAGGGACCTTATGCTCAGATAGGAGGGAAACAAGTAATGATTAGTTACTTGTGGTTTTATAGATAGAGAAAATACAAATATTTATAAGTAGATGATCATTTAAGTCCCAACCAATATGAATATATACAGCTCAATCTGCATCAATATCTATCCTCCAGGATTGGAGAGGTCTCAATCCTGAGAAATAGACAGTCTGTGGCAATAATGTAAACCAGAAATAAGTATACATTTTAAACAAAAGCATATTTCAACAAATATATGCATCAAGCATAAATGTTAAAGGCCACATACTAAGTGAAGGAAAGAGAGATAATACTTGTCAAACCACAAGTCATGTTTGTCCCAACTATTTGAGCTAGGCTACATGGCGAGAAAAAACAAGTTGGAAAATATCTACTGCCATGTCAATACAAGAAGCTTGGGTTTCATATGAAAGTGATGGAGAATAGAAGGAACCAAATCTAAAATCTTTAGCAAACCACTTGGGAGAATATCCCATTTTGCACATACATTGCTCCATATCCTGCACTTGGCAGTAAAGAGTCACTTCCTACCTACCACTAGTCATTTCCTAACTCAATTGACACCAAGGGCCAACTTGAATATGGAGGCCAGTTTTCACATGGAATGGAGCTCCTAGCAAAGTTGTAGTGTGGCTCAATAAGCAACGTGTTCATCCTCCCTAGATGTTGTTGTCCTCCTCCTGGTGCCTTACAGGATGGCACCAAGGTTGCAGGGATCAGCAGGATGGGTGATAGGGGAACAAGACAAGGGCAGGACATTGAAGGCAAGGAAAATAGAAAGTGTAGGTTTCTGCCACTGTGCCAGGGTCGTGCAACATGGTGGAATATATGACAAGGATGCCAGACTAGAACTTATAGTGACAGAGGTTGCCAACATATGAATGAGAGCTAGATCATTACATGCCACAGGTTTGACAAATAAGATGCAGAATCGATCATGAGATTTATTATGGTGGTGTAGAAGATTGCCATGCATCCACGTCCTGCAACACCACCGACATTGAGAGTGACACAATCTACATTGGGATCAACTCCACGCTCGGATGGAGAAGATGTGATAGGGAGGACATGGGGAGGGGGAAGGAAACAACTATGTGGAGGAAAGGAGAGAAGTGAGTATTAGTGAGAGCTCATGAGGAGACACTGTTAGATATCAAATTTTTATCCTATCGAAAAGCTCATTGTAATTATTTTAAATTTTAGAGTGCCAATTAAGTTGAACCGAAACAATTTATTGGCTTTTGGAATTTAATGTAGTCTAGTTAAATTTTGAGAAAATTCATCACAAAAGTGTTGAGATTACAGACATGTGGATCCAAATCAGGATGGAATTTGAAACTATAGCCAGCAAATTAAAGATGAACCAAATTTATACTTGGGCGAGACTAATTTGGTCGTCTTGACTGGTTTAATGAGGAACTTGATTTTTTTGGGAAGCATATAGAAAAAAGACAAAAAACCAGTTGAGTAGTCATAATGCAGCACCCCCCAACTTGATGCACATCATGACAATTTTTTTGGCAGCTTCAATGATGAATATAAAAGCATACCGGCTAAGCACCTGTTTGTTTTGAAACTTTCAAATCCATAAATATCCAGCACTCCAATCAAAATCTTTGAATCAGGATCTTGGCCGATTGAGCAGTTTATTTTATTAACAAGCCTGCATGACACATGTAAAAAACTTAATAGCATAGAAATAAGACTGTCATACAAAATGAATATGGATTATTTTGAACAAATTCATGGAAGGTATGTATCATCAGTTTAACAAGTAATTTTCATAAGTTTGTAACAATTCAACGGCACTGACCAATCAAACAACAGTGAGTAGACAACTTTTGCCAAAGAATCTCGGCTAAGAGTTGCAGCTTCAGGATTTAAATTTTTGGTAATGCTTTCACCACGAGTTATGATAATCCGTTTACACAATGAATCCTCAAGAGCTTTCTTATCACACCTAAAAATTAAAAGCATTGGATTTGATTTTACAAGAGATTTGTTTTATAGAATATAATAGTGCAATGAATATGGCATGCGATAAGAAGTGGGCTTACATGAAAAGGTCTGCAGCAGTTCTTAGATGATACCACGATTTCTCATCTTTAGGTACGGATGAATCAGGTTCTTCTCCTTCTGCAAATTCAATATTTCCAAGATGAAGAATGGCAGCTACAATGCTGAAAATTGCATCCTGAAAAATAAAATAAAATACCTACTTAATAGAATGATGTAAAATGCTTGAGAGCAGAACAGGAAAAAATTGTACCTGTTCATCGGTGCTAATTCCAACAACATCCATAGCTCTTCTAGTTGCTAAGTACTCCTCTGACTCATCTAGCCCATCAATCTCAAAGCAGTTTGACTGATTAAGGTAGTGAAACGTTCTAGGATGGTCTAATTTGTATCTATCAATGTCCTGTTTATCCATTGCAGCAACTGAGCGAAACTTAGCTGATCAATCAATCATATGATATCAGAGTACATAGATTGATACAAGAAATGGAACAAGTCACTTCATTATGCTTTTGTTTTTACTTCTTTCTCACTCTGGTTCTGCTAAGACTCCTATAATTCCCTTAGATTTATTATACTTGAAAACGTAAGCATGCAAATTGTAACTAACAAACAACTTGTCCTCATGAAACTCTGACTTAGTGGCATTGAATGTGAGGGTAAGAAATCAAGTGCAATGAACTTGATTTATTGTATCACTTTGAGATACACGATCTCTCTTTCATCAAGTAGAAAGGCAAACCTGCTGTTGACAGAGACTAAAACAACAGGATATGCTCCAATATCACATAGTTTGATACCATCTAGACTTGAACTTGTCCTCATAACAGAAAATAGCATATATGCAATAGCCCATTATTGTAAGCTTTATGGTTTGGAACTTTGGATAGCATTTCAAGAATTCAAATTATAAAAAAAAAGTGGAACCGTCACGTTAGCAGCCCCCTCACGACTGTCTCACGCCATTGAGAGGGAGTACTACAGGATCTCAGATTGGTAAGGACATGGGTGGGGATTCTAAGAGGCAATGAAATCCCCTACAGTGATTCGATCCCTGGACATTTACAATCACGGACCCATGCACTTACCAACTGAGTTAGTCTTGGGGGCCAAGAAGAATTCAAATTATAGATAACACAACTACTTGTGATGAACCAGCTCAAGCCTCTTTCCTAACATTCCAATTCTCATCAGGCATAAGAAATTAAAATAGAAATACACCCAAAAAAAAACTATATGTATAAATAGTGAACAGATCAGCCAAAATGTTGGATTATGAAAATTAATTTTCTAATTATAATCTCTGCAAGGAAGACTAGTGCAAAACAAAGATGACCTGACATGAAATAAATATACTTGACAGTAAGAGGCCAATTACCCAGTTAATTCAGTTGGAAAAATATACTAAGTTATATCAGAAGTAATCTGAACACAGCAAACATGATGGATACAACACTCAATAAGGCCACCAAAGACCAAAGATTTTACAGGTTCAATAAGGAAATGAAAAAAAGGAAAAAAGTTCTCTTGTGAGTAGTGAGCAACAACACAAAGTTTAAGTGGTTTTATCTATTAGCTCTATAAAAGATAGTTTTCTTCCACGTTGAGCTGAAACTTAGATAGCATGAACGATAGATTGAGCCTTGCATGGCGATACAATAGTGGAATAATATCCATAAATTTGATCAAGTTGTACATACATCTGTTTTTTGTTGTGTGATAATTTCCCATTATGCTAGATCTTATGATATGAGCAGAAACTAATAAACAATCTTTTACACAAATAATTGTTAATTAGAAATAACTAGATCACTTTCTCTGAATGAATATTTATTTTATAAGGATTAATAGCCACCTAGATGAGAAATTACCTCTGGTGGTGCTGCGCATAGCATGTAAAAACAGTGGTAATTTCTCTCAGGCTCAGATATTTGACAAACACGAGATCTTTCAAGCAAGTATGTTCTAACAGCAGCTCCTGAAATCCTTCCTTTCTCATCAAACTGAATCTCAACAAACTTTCCAAAACGACTGAGAAGGTAGGAAATTCAACATGGTCATCATAAAAGACAAATAATCCAACACCTCAAACTTTCTTCCACATTTTTGACCCAAGGGATAAAAAAGGGAAAAGAGAACAGAGGAAGGGAGAAAGAGTGAGGAAATAATGATTAACTACCTCGAATTATTGTTCCTTACTGTCTTTGCATTGCCAAATGCCTCGAGCACAGGATTGGACTGTACCAAAGATAAGACAATAAATGATATTCATGTAAGTTTCCATATGAAAACATTATTTTCTAGGAACAAAAACAATCATTCAAAACAAAGAAGAAAAAAAATAATGTACTAGACCTCCAAAATTTGTTGCTCAACCGACCGTGCATCAGTTGCCACTTTACCACCCATATGAGCAAGAAAGCGCATAAGCATTTTAGTGCTTTCTGTTTTTCCAGCCCCACTTTCTCCACTTACTAATATTGACTGGCTTATTCCATCAATCATCATGCGTCTTCATTTAGGATAAAGAATCTAAGTATTAATAATCTAGAAAGGAGATACTGCATTAACCTAGAGAAAAAGAGAGCATTACCTGTATGCAGCATCAGCAATGGCAAAAGGATGGGGAGCTAATTCGCCAAAATTTGCCCCTTTGTACTGTTCCATCATGTGGGCATTGTATAAGTGTGGCAGTCTTTGAAAAGGGTTCACGGCAATTAGTATATTCCCAGTGTATGTCTGAGAAATAGGATATTAGATTAGCATTCGGTCTAAAATGCCATAAAATAAAGATGGCGAAGATACATCAAGTCCTCAATTCGTGCTTACATATATTTCATTAATCGTAAATCTTGACAACAAATTCTGCAAGACACCTGGTTCATGCAGATAAGCTAGCTTTGTCATGTCATCGACACCACATGAGGATACATCAGTATCTTTTGGATACACATTTTTCAACTTTGCTGTAACCTGTAGTGAAAAACAGTATTATCATAAAATCACAGTTGATGATCGGGAAAGATGGAGAATATTCATGCAAACAGGATAAGAGAACGCTGATGGAGAGATGTATATTTACGAAAGAATAGTTCACAGTTCTAGCATGTGATGCAGCCAAGAGAATCAACCAGAATCGTAATTTTCAAGCAAAAAAAAAGTGAAATTAGAATATTCATTAGAGCGCAATCACTCACCGTCTTTCCAGAAGTACAGTTGATTGTCACTTCATCACCATTGACTTCCACGACCTCCCCATCAATCCAAGCCTCTTCAGGATCCTCAGTCCATACTTTTGACCCTACTGTAGCATTGCTGAGATTGCTCTGCTATGCAATGAGAACAATGAATCCAAGACCATATAAATAT
>JBBPFQ010827540.1:0-12569 GCA_037974815.1 Kaempferia elegans
TTAATATTAAAACGATATTTCTCTATCATGGGCAATGAGTTTAGATGGATTTGGGTATATTAGTATTTGTCAAAGTTTTCATTTTCGTACTTATCTTAATTATTGGTTCAATTTTTACATGGTAAAAAGGAGCATTGAAATGATATTAACTAAATATTCATAAAAGGAAAAAAATTACATTGAAATCCAAATATGAATTTGATTTAGTTTTACTTGATAAAATAACTACTGATAGACGAATTAGCAGACAAGTCATTTACCTTTAATTAGTCGGGTAAAATCTAGACATCTAGATGATACAAAAAAATGTCCATAATTATTATATTTTAAAGAGTTTTTTTAATCAAAACGGGATGTCAATTTGAATATAAGGCTGCTTTTTTTTTTAAACCATTTCATTTATTGGCAATTAAATTCAAAGAATTTACTCGCATTATATATTGCCTTATTAATTTCACTGCAATTGAGCGGTTGCGACGATTTAGGACCAATTTATCGGAACCGTCCGTTCATTTTAGTTCGATAAAATTATTCATGACCGTCCAAAATAATCTCACCGTCAAAGTATGCATCTGGGCCGTCGATCGGGACAGATCCCTGCAATGTGCCGGGTCATGCATTGCACGTGCCTTCCGCCACCAATTCCTATAAAAATAAAAAAAATTGGCGAAGGGAGAAGAGATATTTACAATTCGCCTTTTCGAGAACAAGGCGACAGCCAATCCTCCTTCCCCGTTCCCCCCCTTTTCCCTAGGGAGACGATCGCCCTCGACACCGAAACCGCGTGGAGGTCGATACTGTTCCATTCTCCTTTGGTTTCCTTCAAGATCCGGGTTATGCAATCCTCCTGAACGGCCTTTCCCGCCTCGTCCTCCTCTCTCTTGGAATTGCTGCCGCCTCCGACGACGACTCCGCCTCCGCGCCGCCGCACGAGTAGAGGCCTGGCGGCCTGCATTTGAAGTTTCACTGGCTCGCCGCTGCCGTACCGGATCAGAGAAGTCTTCGTGATTTGGTCAACTCTAGGGTTGGATCTGCCGTTTAGGTTTTCCTCCTCCTTTTCTTGGTTGGCTCCGTCTCCGATTAAGTCTCATTGTTTTGGCGCAGT
Organism: Kaempferia elegans; assembly: GCA_037974815.1. NCBI lineage: Eukaryota > Viridiplantae > Streptophyta > Magnoliopsida > Zingiberales > Zingiberaceae > Kaempferia > Kaempferia elegans. Next base: position 1,106 of record JBBPFQ010827540.1, read on the forward strand.
GAAGGAAATTTTAGGTTTCTAGTGTTTTCGTCTGGAGTTTGTTTCTCCAGCATGATTCTGTTTGCATTCAGATTTCGTGGCTGTCGTTGCTCCGTTTTTCCTTTCAAAGTTCTTTTCTTCGGTTCTGCTCTATAAGCTCTACCGCTTTTTGTCAATAGATACTGATAAGGACGGAAAGTTGATGTTAATTTTGGGTGTAAGGAAAATAAAAGGGTGTTTCGTCTCTTGTATTATGATTGGAATCTCACATGTGCTTGAGTTGCGATCGTAATTGACTTCTGGAAGTCTTAATCTTCAAGTTTTTAATCTATTTTACTTTCTCATAGGGAATATCTCTTTCATCGTGTCCATGGGTAGTTCTTCTGAAATGGCCGGTGCACCTCTACCTATATCAACACAGTATGGCATAACCAAACCAATCTCGACTGCTGGACCTACTGAGGCTGATCTCAAGAGGACTGCTGAACTTGAAAGAGTATGCTTGTTGTATTTTTTGTCCTTTATCACGCTTCAGTTTTGATCTCCTTGGTCCTCCTGTATTGCATCTAATTATCTACCGTAATTTGACATATGCTTATTGGTGTCTACTTAAAGCTCTTGGTTGATGCTGGACTGTATGAGAGCAAGGAAGAATCTACCAAGAGAGAGGAAGTATTAGAAGAATTAGATAAGGTAATTATTATATTTTGAATGATCATCTTATTTATCGTATGAATACATATTTTCTTCCTATTTTATTGGAGAATTACTTTCATAATCATTGTTTCATATGTTAGTATCTTTGTATTTTCTGGCTCCTTATTTGTGTGAAATACATGATATATTAAAGTGAGCTGGCAATTTTTTTTTCTGTTGGATCTACTGGTTGGTAGGCTGGTCAATAATTCTATTTGACAACTCTTTTTTCCATTTCTATCTCTTTTAATCTTCTGAATAAAATATGACATAGCATAAGAATTGAGTGAGAACAATTTCTAAGGTAAGACGTGTGTCAGCCTCTGATTTGTCCAGGTTGGTCTTTCCTGGTTTAAGTGAGGTCCTCCCATTGCTGCTACCTACCTGCTGATCATCTAACATCAACTTTCATTTATGGGCCTGTAATTTTGTTTATATTTGGTGAAGTGTCTGAATGATCAGGTTATCAATTCAAAGAAATGCATATTGGATACGTAAAATGATTAATCATAGTAATTGAAAGATACATCTACTATTGTCATTTAGAATCTTCATTAATGTGGTTTATGACATGGGATAATGATGCTATTATTACAAATGTTTCCTATGAGGGAATATGGTGTGGTAAAATAATTATAAGGAAATTATAGAAAAATGTTTCTTTAGTTTGTATTTCCAAGAGGGGAATGGAGGAAAGGAAAAAAGAAGAATTTTTTAAAAGAAGTAACTAGAATTGTAAATAAATCAAATGTTCATGAGCAAACTTGGTGTTTGACATGGCAAGAACTTGTTTATGTTTGATCAATATGCGTAATTTCAAATAAATGAACAAGTTTGAACAAGCATAATTTCAATTAAATGAACAAGTTTGAACAACTTATTAAACTAAATGGAAAGCTCGAACACATTTGTGTTTAGTTAGTTAATTTTGCCCAAGTAAGATATGAGAGTTGCTTGTTAACAATGTTCATGAACAATGCCTATGAATAAAGCTTTTGAACTAATCGCAAAATGAACACATAAACTTGAAATGTTAAGCTCACCGACCAACCAAAGCTTAAAAATATAAATTTTTCAAACATGCAACCAGGCTTAAATTAAGAGCCCGATAACATCTACACTATCCAAACTAAACTAAGTTCAAACTAGTAAACATAAACCAAGCCAAATTTAAACAACTGTTTTAACAACTTGCTTCATTTTAAGTTCAGCTCAAGTATCATATATTTAGTCTTCGCTCGGTTCGGCTACCTTATCAAACTAGTTTGCATAATGCTTGTCTTGACTTGTTTACAACCCTAGAAGTAATTCTAGAAATTTGATTTGATAAACATTAATAATTGACAGATTTGTAAAAAAAATAATTATGGAATTTCCATATCAGATTTAACTAACATTTGGCTGATTAGATGTGAATAGATTTTTTTCCCTGTTTGGTTTGGGTGAAAGGAAATTTGGGTAATATTTGCCTAGTCCTTTTCTTCCCTCCATTCATTTTCAACAAATGGAGGGAAATGACTGCTGAGGAATCCCACAGCCTGATCCTTTCTCTGGTGTTTTCATTTATGGAAACACAGCCTAAATCTTATTGTTTCTATTGTGATCTGCCTTTCATTTGAATCTTAAATATTGTCTTCTTGTACAGAATTTGGATATTTTTACTCCCAAACCTTTTATTTTACAGGATCTCCTAATTATTCTTTCTAGCTTGAGTTATGTCCCTGGCCAAATGTTGTTTCATGCCTATTGTATTTGAAACTTGGGTGTCATAGGGCACTACAAGCCTTTATTAGTTTCATTGTCATTATTAAGCATATGCTTATTATAACATGGCTGCTAAGTATGGTTACACAAATTCAGTTAATTAAAGTCAAATCAGTGGAGGATAAAGGGATATCATTAATAACCGGAGTCCTAACAGTGTCACTGTCACTGTGGAAATCTATATGAGTTTACATAACCAGCAATATCTAGTCTTTTAAATTACTTAATATGTTAAGAATTGATTTATTTCATCTTCTTCTATCTCTCACTTGTTATCTTTGTGCTCTTGCTTCCTTACTGTCTATCTGTCCTAATTGGACCCATAAAATATAGCTTACTATACTCTAGTTCTATAAAATTTTTTTTTGAACTAAGGGTAGTGATGGCAAAAAACTCAAAGGTTTTTCTTTTAATAATGCAATCGTTGTCCTTGATAATATTCACTGAAGGTTAAAAGGTGATCATGGCAAGTTCTACTTTAAGTGATCAATAGTGATCTGAATGATATTTGAACTACTAATGGTATAGCCTCGAGCTTGATGACATTGCCGAATTTCCTCGTCTTATATGTTAATTAGGTTGTATTTTTCCATTTATTGTGTTAAGATTTCATTAAGATTCCACTGTGGATGCTCCATATCCTACTAAGATTTAATTAAGATTTAAGAACACCGTCAAACTTAGATTTATGATTACCTACAACTTTAAAATATTCATTTTATGAGTTTTGTATAATTAGCATGTGCATCCTTGGCCAAGCTGTTTGTGCAAACAAGGAGCAGTTTTAAGATTACTTTTACTGATTTTGATCTAAATTTATCAACTATCCAAATCAGTAATCTTAACATACCTCTCTTTGGATTGTGATTTTTATTTCTTAAACTGTTGTGTTATTACTACATATGTTATGTGATTATGTCAGATTAGGACTTATATACCAAATTATTCTTGTCTATGTCACTATGTATATTTCGGGCATTTGTAATTTTCATGTTTAATGACTTGTTCATGATTTATCACTATCTATCTGAAATATATTTTTTTAATGCTTAGAACACTGCAATTTCTTAGGCATTTTTAATATCTTCTTTGAATGCTTGTCATTTACACTTTTAGGTGTGGTGTGAAGGCATAGAATTTGTGAATGGTTTTATTGTTTATGCATTAATTAAGATCATTAAAATTGAACTTATCCTTCATTGGAGCTACCATGAAGTATCATTGTTCGGTCCTTGAATGTTTTTTTCCTCTCTTTTTCCAAAAGAAGCTTTTAGACTTGCTTGTTTTCTTAATAATGTAACGTTATTTATTTTCTGACTGTTTTTATCTAGTCACATTTGAAATTTGACATAGTTTGCTAATCTTGCTTGATGCTTGGATATTTTGTTATTATTCACTAATATTTGGTTTCCAAGTTTTATATAGTTTTTTGGATTTGATATTGTCAGATTGTCAAAAATTGGGTGAAACAATTAACACGCCAAAGGGGATATTCTGATCAAATGGTTGAAGAAGCAAATGCTGTCATCTTCACGTTTGGATCTTACAGATTGGGGGTATGATATCAATATTTCATATTCTAGTTGTTAAAGCTTGAAGTATGTAATTTTGCTGGACCGGGTAATATGAATTTCACATTTCCATTCCTGATTTTTGTTTCCTGTGTATTTGTAAATAAGAAATGAACCATTTACCTAAAAAAAAGGTAATCCGTTGCACGAAGCTCTTGCCAATGCCTGTGCCGAAGAAGGTTTTGTATGTAGCCTTATCCTGCTTTGCAAAAGGTTGTTTCCGCGACTTGAACCCGTGATTACCAAATTCACATGATAGCAATTTTACCCTTGCCCCAATGCTCTCCTTCAAATGAACCATTTAGATAATGATTCAAAATGAACAACAACAAATTTTTAATGTGGGCCTTACTACCGGCTGCAGATTTCTGGCTTTTCAGCTGTTAAATAAAATTCACATTGCATCATTAACTCTTCCACTACTTTAACTATCATTTAACTTACATGGGTTGGGAGCCAATCCATCTTCCTGCATAAAAGTTCAGTAACTTTGCGTAATTAATTACAGAATTAATCAAGTAATCACAGAATTATTGACAATATTATTTAATTAATTTCAGAATTATACATATAATTATTTGGACATGATTAATTAATTAAACTAACCAAAAGATAATGGATTTGTGTTCATAGTGGATAGAAGAAAATTTCCAAATGCTGGATAGAACAAAATATGAAATTGTAAGTTCATAATATCCTTGTCCGATTCATGTTCTACTTAAGATTTCGAATGTCTAGGAACCATATAGGTCTGACTCTTAATCTATCAACCCATGGTTGCAACGACCTAGTGTATTCCTCTATATTCTTTTCGATGGGTATAAGCCCTGTTTATGAATTACTCATATATCCCTTTTCAGCTTAGTATGTAACCTATGAGTTTTTATCTAATGCTCTCTTACAAACAGTCTCTCTCATTCACTCCCACAAATTGACATTGCTTTTCTTGTGTGGCAGGTAAATGGACCTGGGGCTGATGTTGACACTTTGTGTGTTGGACCGTCCTATGTTAACCGAGAGGTTTAGTTATATATATTTATATGTATATATATATCTAATTTAATATACTTCATGTACTATACTTGTTCCTTGCTTTTTTTGCAGGAGGATTTCTTTATTATTCTCCATGATCTATTGGCTGAAATGGAGGAAGTCTCTGAACTACATCCAGTTCCTGATGCTCATGTTCCAGTTCTTAAATTTAAGTTCCTAGGAATATCCATCGATTTACTCTATGCCAGTATATCACAGTTAGTTGTTTCACAGGTATGTACAGATGTTGTGAAAGTTGGGGTTCTTAAGGTGTCATAGTTGTTTTTTTCCCTTCAATGATTGGTTTGTCTCAGTGTTTATATGCTTTACTATATTATTTCAGTTTCTTTTTTACAGCTTGCTCTTACCAACTTGCCTTCTTCCTGAGTTTTCTTAAAAAAACTAGAAACTATCAACTAAAATATGACATTTGTCTGATTGGTTTTATTACCCTTGATGAGGCAATTATCTCTATGACTTGCTTCCAGTATTGGTGCTGTACCTACTTCATTGTTGTTCCTTGATTTTATCCCTGGATTCTAAGCGTCAACCATATATAGCAATTGTCTGAAGCACACCAAAAACATCATTTTTCAGACTGTAAGCATTTCTTTAGACCAGATATAACAATCGTCTGAACTCCATCAAAAGTATTTAAGATCAGAATGTAAGCATCCCTTGTTGTCTTTCCTTTACGCAAATTCCTTCTTTTCCTTATATTAGTGTCTTGTTCACTATACTCATCTGAGTACACATTTTTGATAGTGATGGTTGATCATCTGTCATTTAAAGATAATTCATTGTGATCCAGGCATTTAAAATTATTCACATACCCATATTTGATCTTCTTTATGTTTTCTTCATGTGATAGACCTGATACCTAGTTGTAGCAATAATCGTTGTGAATCACAGGGAATTCTATCCATGTGTTATCTTCATGTTAAAACACTGTTGTTTTGGTGGGTTGTGTGATGCCCAATGCTCCTGTTCTCTTTTATAGCCTCCTTTTATCTTCATTGCATATGTATGCCAAAACCTGATAACGTCTTTGTGCTTTTGTCAACGACTTGCAGTACTGAAAATTTGGTACTGTTTTTTTTTTTAAATTGTTTTTTTCTTCATTTTTTACATTTCTATACATGATTGTTCTCTTAGATCATATCAGGAAAGCTTTTTTAATTATTTATGTTACGCTGCTTCTAAGTTCAACAGCTTGCAACCTTTTACTAGCACTGCTAATTTTCACAGCTTGTGATTTTTTACTAGTATGTAAAGTCTCTATCGTTTTACTTTATGTGGTATCTCAATATTAATACTGAGATGAACTGACCAGCCAATCATGTACTGAGAATTTGAGTTTTTTACATTGTAAACTGTCCAGAGAGTTGGCTTATTCTTGACATGTCTACTCAACTTTTTGTTTTGAAGGATCTTGACATATCACACGGGTCTGTGCTTTATAATATTGATGAGGCAACTGTAAGAAGTCTTAATGGCTGCCGAGTAGCAGACCAAATTCTCCGTCTGGTGCCAAATGTTGTGGTTAGTTTCTCTTTGTTAACTTTTATTTTTAGCACTTTATTATGCATTTCTCTAACAGTAAAGGTATATTTTCCATAGAATTTCCGGACCACTCTCAGATGCTTGAAGTTCTGGGCGAAGAGACGTGGTGTTTATTCAAATGTAAGTTTAATTATCTTTGGTCTGTAATAGAATCTCTCAACATCCTTATGATGTAACATCCGAACACCATTTATGTTTTTCTTTCATGTTCAGGTCACTGGATTTCTTGGAGGTGTTAACTGGGCACTGTTGGTTGCTAGAATCTGCCAACTGTACCCTAATGCTGTGCCCAGTATGCTAATCTCACGATTTTTCAGAGTCTATACACAATGGAGGTGGCCAAATCCAGTCATGTTGTGTGCCATTGAGGAAGATGAGCTTGGCTTTCCAGTTTGGGATCCACGTAAGAACCCACGAGATCGAACTCACCACATGCCTATTATTACACCGGCGTATCCATGCATGAACTCTAGCTACAACGTATCAACAAGCACATTGAGGGTCATAATGGATCAGTTTCAAATAGGCAACAAGATCTGTGAGGTCTGTATGTACTTCATGATTTACCTGAGCTATTATTCGGAACCTTGTCTTTTGTATTTCCCTGTTTGCTATCCTTACAGGAAATTGAGCTGAATAAGACTAGCTGGAATGCACTGTTTGAGCCTTACCTTTTCTTTGAGACATACAAAAATTATCTCCAGGTTGACATTGTTGCTGCCGATGCTGAAGATCTAAGGCTGTGGAACGGTTGGGTAGAATCTCGTCTTAGGCAGTTGACATTGAAGGTTTTGGCAATCTAAATTTACTAATTTCATCACCCTTTCTTTCTTTCTATGCTCGAGTGAAAATTTCAATTATTTCTTGTCTTCGCACAGATTGAGCGTGACACCTATGGTATGCTGCAGTGCCATCCATACCCCAATGAGTATGTTGATCCATCCAAACAGTGTTCTCATTGTGCTTTCTTCATGGGATTGCAAAGGAAGCAAGGGGTTAAGGTACAAGAAGGCCAACAATTTGATATCCGGGGTACTGTTGATGAGTTCAGGCATGAAGTGAACATGTATATGTTCTGGAAACCTGGGATGGAAATATATGTATCTCATGTACGACGGAAGCAAGTGCCTCCTTATGTGTTTCCTGATGGTTATAAGAGACCCGTTCCATCAAGGCCAATGTTCCATCACTCTGTTGATAAAACTACAAGCAAAAATATTGGCGAGGAATGCCAAGGTGGACCCTCAGAGCAGCGCCTTAAGAGGAAAGCTGATGCTAATTGCTTTGGTGCTAGTTCAAATAAACGTCCATCAGTTAGCCCAGATAAGGAGAAGTCACTAACATTGGATCAACAGGATCCTGTGGGCATAATTGAGAATCAGAATCAGAGTAGAATAGATGGCCAAGATGAACACACTTATAAACAGATTGGTGATGATTCTGCACAGAGGCAACCTAAGATAAAAACTGAAACTAGTAGCTTTCATTCTAGATCGAGAAAAAGGGCATCAATTAGTCCAAATCATAACCACGATAAAGCAGTAGATGGAAAAGATCATGTAGTTCACGAAAAAGGGAATCAGAATGGTAGTACATTAAGTTACCAGGAGGAACCTTTTGGTCCAGGCAGGCAATTGGAGCAGTCAAAGATAAATAGGGCTCCATGCTTTGAATTTGATGGAACTTCAGTTAGAAATGTGGCATCTAATCCAGAGACTGATAGACAGTTGGTTCTGCAGCAATCTGTTGGATGTGATAGTGAACATGTAGATGATTGCCGAATATTGCAAGATGGGAGACGTGTTACAGGCATAGGGATGGACCAGATTGAGAATGAATCAGCACAAGATGGCATGGCAGATGAGTTGGAGGTGTTGCTTTTCGGTGCTTGTTTATTTCCTACATGATTATCAAAATATCATTTTATTGATGAAATATTCACCCTTTACTTTCTTCCTTTCAGAAGCCCAACATGGCAGTTGGAGTGGCACTTAAATCTCATGGAGTGACTGCTGATGCTTCCCAGAAGTCTGCACTGAGGCATGCATATCTCAACCCTATATGTGATTTGGGAAGTGTTAATATCTGTTTTCTTTATACTGTCTTGCCTCGTATTGTTTTATTACTTCTGTCGCAGGTTGAGTCTGACTACTGCAGCGGAAGTTTCAGGATGAGCAATCAATGCATGTGATGGGTACTTCCAACGGAGTGGCATATCAGATGCTATTTTATGGATCTGCAGTTCACGGTAAGCTCACTAGACTTGTGCAGTTTGTCTAAATGGCATCTGCTTGCGCAGGGAGGCGGATCAACTGACAATGGAATGGCTGAAGCGAGATTGGGGCAAACATATTTATGCAGTCATCAGATAATTTGAGCTTCGACACTTCTCGTGATGTAATTATTACAGATTGGTGGCTCTAAAGCGAGTCATGTTCAATGCTGTTTATATTTTTCTTGTTCCAAAAAAGAGAGGAAAAAAAATCGAACTGCCAGATTTTGGACCAAGGATCTTAGTCTAAGCTTTAGGTTAGCATAGGATTCCATTTGATTTCTAAGTACAGCTGTGTATACTATGGTTGATTTGTCAAACAAATAGTGAATTATTTGTCTTTAGTGATTCTAACCAGAGTATTGCTTGCTAACATTTCTAGTGTGATTTTGATGGCACACAAGCTTGAATTTTGGCATCTCACACTGGAATAATAAGGCTTGCAATTTACTGTGTAGGAGCTTCAAAGTATGTGGTGCATGTTCTGATCCTCTCCCGAACTGTCTGTGTCGCTGTGTCCTCTTGCTAATCGGATGGTTGTGCCATCTTCGAGATGTGTGTGACATTTTTATGATGTGCATGACATTTTGGAGATGTGATTTAGCTCATCCAATCGGTGAGTAGGACGTAGGGATATGGGAGTTTGGAACAAAGATCCGAACTCATGCGGTGTATAGTTCCACGGATGCGTAGGAGCATAAGCACTTTGACAAATTTTTGTCTAAGAAACATGGAAATCAATTTTATGGCACCACCTCACTAAAATCTCGCAATCGTACAATACTTAATTTATGGTTCAAGAGCCAAATAACCAAAATATGTCAAAGTCAACTTGGTTGATGAATTTTCATACCAAAACGCCTAATAAATGGATCCTTTATGGGTACCCTACTCATTAAACAGTTTCACAGAAAGTGTTGGGACAAGATCCATGAGATGTGGATAAGCCAGAGGGGACGAAATTTAAACACTAAAGTAAAACGTGAACTAAAAGAGTTTTGTATGTTGCAAAATAGTAAATAAGATTATTCTTTTCCTTAGCAAGTCTTATTCTTTGTCCTAAAACCTGATCTTAAAAATATTATAAAGTAAGATATTATAGTTCATCTCATGGCTAGTTTATGAATAGACAGGTGACTAAGTACATTTTCTTTAATTCAATTGTTAGACTCAATTGAATGTGAACAACACTAGCCATTGACTGTGGTAATAGAACCACCAACAATAATAATTTTCACATTCCTAGAACAAAATGAATATATTGTAAAATGGACTGAGATGACGTGATATAATTTGTGACTTATGACCCCAGACGTAAAATCGGCTTATAGTTGGTATGCTTACAAACTTTATTAATATGTACATGGAGTTTTGATTGGATCTTTAAGATGGTTCTCCATTAGATAAGTTTCCTCTCTTTCCTTTTCTTCAGGTGGATTGGATGCGACTTGTATTTTTGATTCTTTATATCCTCTTCCTTATACTTTTTGAGTAGATTTTTATGCGTCCCCTCGGGGTGGTGCGATGGTTAAGGTATGGGAGGTTGCCACATGAGGTCTAGAGGTCGAAACTCGGTGTGCCCGAGCATATACCTCCCCCATGTCTTAACTATTTGCACTTATGGCTAGTAGCCACCCGTGATTTACCTTCTCCGTATTGGCCTGAGGACGGGTTGGCGGGGGCGCTGGGGGCGAGCGATTTTGCCTTTTTGCCACATAATTCATCAGTAGATTTTGAAGCATTGGTGAGAAAATATTAATTTTATTTATGATAGTATAACAGTATAAATTATAGTTAATAATATTTTGCTTTTCATGCCGATGGGTATCACAATTAAAAAAATTTTGTTATAAGCAACTTATTTTTATTCATCCTAATTTAGAAGATCATCATCCCTTTGCCAAATGAGTGAATGTCATAGTTGATTGTCCACAACAAGAAGTTAGGTCAGTACAAGATGTTAGTGCAGTTTGCACTAATAATCAAACTCAAGTTTTGATGAATGACAAATATGTTAAAGTTAGAGTATGTGCTATCTAACAAGTCTGTGGAGTTTGCAGGAAAAGTCCAGAGGTTTGAATCTGGTACATTGAGATGTTCTACTTCCGGGGTTTGCGATCTAGGATGTTTGACTCGCGGTGTTGGTGATCCGGGATGTTCGACTCATGGTGTCTGTGATCCGGGATGTTTGACTCCCGGTGTTGATGATCCATGATGTTTGGCTCTCAGTGTGGTGATTCGAGATGTTCCATTCCCGATGTTGGTGATCCGGGATGTCCGATTCCCGATGTGAATGATCCAGATGTGTGATTCTACTGTGAGCGATCTGGATGTCTGATTCTGGTGTCTAAGTTCTGGATGTCTGATTCCGAAAGGTAAGTAAGGTAAGTCACTGGAGGAGAGTGCTAGTGAGGATGCATTTCTGTTGGAAGGAACAGAAGGCATCGAACCTGCTTAGAACCATTTTGGAATTCTAAGCTGAGTTCTTTTCTAGTTTTTCCCTTTTCTTTTTCGATTTTTGCATTCTCATTTTTTCACCATTGGTCAAATTTAGTCCAAAATACATTCTGACAAAATCTGTCATTAA
>JBBPFQ010827853.1:0-12563 GCA_037974815.1 Kaempferia elegans
GCGGAAGGGAGTTTCGCGGAGCAAGGCATCAGAGCCTCATTCATGGATCTAACTTGACTGATGTGATCATAACAGGTGGGTATATACTATCAATGAAGTGTAGGATTTTAATTAGAGGGGGTGAACAGTATTCGGCATTTTTTTAAAAATTATGAATAATGATATGCAACGGAAATAAGAGAGAGATAAACAATCACGTTAATACAAATTTAATTTACTTGGTTCGGAGTCTTCGACGACTTCTATTCCAAGGCTCGCACTCGTTGAGTGTTTTCGTTGGCAATATGTGAATTTGAAATAGTTACAAACGATTTAGTACAATGCAGGAATTAAAAATGATACCGATAATAGAAGATATGAGGAAGCTCGAGCGTCAATTGTCGGAACAACTTTTCAGCGTCGTAGAGTCATTTTCGAAGCAACACATAGGAGAAAGAATTATTGGAATTGATGTGTTGAATATCCTAGTCGAAGCTCTTTAAATAGGGTATTTTCAGGCGGTCGAACCTTGTCCGGGCACCCCCATAGGGTTGACATGGCGCACCCTCATTGAAACTTTATCTATAGAGTTTTATCCACATCTGAGCACCCAGACCTGGTTTGGGTGTCCAAACTGCTAACGTGGACTAGCTAGCCTTCACATGCCACCTCAGCTAGGTGCCTATTAATACCAACCTTTCTAGGCGCCTAGAAGTCTATTTTTCCAGCAGCTTCAATTTCCTGTAACACAGAGTTAACACAACAAATAACACAAAAAAAGGTTTATATTTGACAGTTTCTGGACTGTCCGGTCCTGACTTCTAGTTTCGGTGAAACCCTTGGTTGGATCGACATCTATTGTTCCCTCTACTGAGAACACGTCCTCACTGGTTCGCTCGTTCAGTGACTTACCTCACTTACCTTACCAAGTACGACATCATGCATCCGAACTCTCGACCTTTCAGGAATCGAACATCCCAATCTCCTGTTGGAATCGCACATCCGGACCAATCCATCGGGAATCTAACATCCCAACCTCCTACAGGAATCGCACATACTAACTTCAACCTATCAGGAATCGAACATCCCGATCTTTTGCTGGAATCGCACATTTAGACTTCACCCTATCAGGAATCAAACATCCTGATTTGGACTTCAGACAAGTTAGTCAAACATGTATTCTTGGTAGAGATATTAGATCACAAAGAGTCTAACTTTAATCCATTTGTCATTTATCAAAATTTGAGTTTGATTATAAGTACAAACTGCACCAACAATCTTCCCTTTTTGATACTATGACAACTTGGGTAAAAGTTAGTAAAAAAATACGAAAAGAATTAATGCAATACATGTTATATCAGTTTGTTGGTCATTTTTAGGGTTGATGTTGTTTGATCTTATTTTTCTTACTTAACCATAAACTCTCTCCCTTTTGTATTCATCAAAAAAATAATAACTAAGGGTAATTAAGCAAAATATCAAGCAAAAATATATTGCTTTACTTTATAGATGGTTAGGAAGAGTTTTCAAAGAAGAAAAATTATGTAAGATTTTTAAAAACAAATCTTAAGTAGAAGATTATTTTTAAAAAAATTGAAAAATATAAATAAATATTTTCTAAATTAATTTTGAAATTTGACATTTCAACCTTTAATTTTCAAAGAGAAATTTTACAAGTGAATTTTGAAAAAAAATATATATTTTTAAAAATATTTTTCAAGTGAGATTTTCAAAATGTAATTTTAAAATACTTTTCAAATGACTTTTGAAACAAAGATTTTTAAATCGATTTTTAAATAGATTTTTAAAACATAAAAATTAAGTAATTTTGATAAACTTCCTAGAGAAATGATAATTTTTAAAAGAAACTTTCAAATATAGTAAGAATTTTCAAAAGAGAATTTGAAAAGATATTCTAAGTCTAAGCATTTTTAAATTTTACAATATTTTTTAGGTATAAATTTATAAAAAATAAATTAAAATTTTCTTTAAAAATAACTTGAAAATAATTTTTAAAAAGATGTTCTAGAAACTCTTCCTGAACCTGATATAGATTTGTTAAAAAAAACTTTGACTGTCTAACCATTAGCTACTAACTAACTATCAATATGATAGTAGTTTTTCACTTGGTCGTCTATATTATCTAAAAGGTTGGATTTCTTAACTTGATTATATTGGGTATTTATAGCTCAGACTTATATTGATACACAAATATAAGTATTCTGAAGTCCAGGCAAAGTCCTAAACATCTCATACCGTTATATGTTTTTGAATACACAAGCAAGCTATCCTAGTGTACTTATGAGATGCTAGTTACATTGATCTATAAGAACATGATATATAGGGTTCAAACCTAAGCTAAGTCTAAGTAATAATTTTTTAAAATCTAGAAAATAAGGATTTTCAAAATAGATTTGCCCTAGGTTTTGAACACCATTGAAAAATAAAATTTTATTTTTATATAAAAATATATTTTCCTAATTTATCATGCACATTCCTAACTACTTAAAAATATTGTCTAAAAGTTAACTTGGAAAGATAGGAACCTAACCAAGAGTGTAATGTATAGTCTAAAAGTTTAAGGTTTAATTAATTAATTTTTTTATTGACAATTTATTGGAGTTTTAATTGATTAAGTTTAGATTTTAATTAATTATGGTTTAATTAAGTTTAAATTTTAATTAATTTAGAGATTAATCGATTAAAATTTTAATTAAGTTAGAATTTAGTTAAGGAATGTTTAAAGTTTTAATTGATTAAAGTTTAATTAAGTTAAGATTACTTAAGTTAAAGTTTTAAGATTTTAATTGATTAAAGTTAAGAATTGATTGAATTTAAGTTGAATTAAAGGTTCGAATAATTCGAGGTACTAAATAAGATTAATTAAATTAAGTTTAAATTATTATTAATTAAGGTTTAATCAATTAACTTTAAGGGGTGTATTCAATCTTGGATTTTTAATTACTTTCAATGACTTTTATGGATTTTAAAAGTCTAGGTGTATTCAATCTAGACTTCTTCGCTTGTTAACTCCTTGAGCCCCTGTTCTGATTTTAGGATTTCATGCGGAGATCCGGTTGCTGTGAGGCATGCCATGGCAATCATCACTGATATTGCTACCAGAGATCCTAATTCTGTTGCCATGGCTCTTGGTTAGTTTTTTAGTTTACGTTTCATTTTTCATTGCATAAAAAGGTTCTCTTTTGACGCCTTTTCATTTTTTTTAATGTCTATTAATTAAGTTCAGTTTTCCTTAGATTTGGTCGCGGAAGTGGTATAACTTACCTATTTGTAAACAGTTCTAACTAATTTGTTATGTACCTAAGTTTTTTTTCTCTTTTGCAGGGAAACACATTGAGCATGGAGGTGAATTGCTCTGTCATTCTTATCTTTCTGTGTTACTTTCAAATAGTGTAGTTAACTTTGTATTTAACACTTGTAATAGTGATGTATATGCTATCTTATAAGGGTCTTGGCATATTTCTATGTAACATCATGGTTTTTGTATTAGTTTTAGTAATAAAAAGCAATTCTTGGATGAGCAGGTGCTTTGCACGACATACTTCGGTTGCATGATGTTCTTGCTAGGGTTTGCCTTGCTAGATTATGTTATGTATTATGTAGAGCCCGTGCACTCGATGGTATGCAAATTTTATTGTCTCAAAATTGTTCTTATATATTTACTCTGTTGATTTCTTACTTATGCATTGTTATCTAATAGACTGTTTACTTTACAGAGAGGCCTGGAGTAAAATTTCAATTTACTTCTCTTCTTTATCAACTGCTTCTGGATCCCAGTGACAGAGTTTGTTTTGAGGCAATGTTTTGCATTTTGGGAAAATTTGATAACACCGAGAGGTAATTCTTCAATCCTTGCAAATTAGATGCAAATGCTGCCTAAGTTCATTTTTTTGTTTCTGTTCTGTTAATTTTCCTAAGGAATAAAGAAGTTTCTTTCTTTATGGTTTTGTTGCAGAACTGAAGAGCGAGCTGCTGGATGGATTCGATTAACAAGAGAAGTTCTGAAGTTGCCTGAGGCACCATCTGTAACATTAAAGGATGCAAATAACCCTTCAGTAAAATTGAATCGTGAGAAATGTGCTTCTAAAGCAAAGCACCCCCAGCCCCTTAGAAAATTTGGAATCCGAGGGTTTTTTTTTTTTTTTTTTTTTGCAGTGTATGTTCTGACAATATGAAGTTTATGTCAACAATACTAAATTTATTTTGAGTTTCTTTATTACAACTCAGATTAGAGAGCTCTTTCCGAAGTTTCTCTAGGCCAGTTCTTCATGCTGCTGCAAGAGTTGTTCAGGAAATGGGAAAAAGCAGGGCAGCTGCATATGCTTTGGGTGTGCAAGTTGATGAAGCAATGCAACTACATTCATCTGAGAATGATGATCCTCCTGATTCACAGCTCATGGGAAGCTCAAAATCTGTAGGTAAATATATTTCTGTATGCAATTTCTTTGAATATTGAGAATTTTCTTTGTTTGATATTTATGCGATACTTTAATCCCTTTTCAGAGTTGCATTTTGCTAAATCAGTTATCAATTGTTTTCTATCCAAAATCCAAACAACTGTTGAAGCATGCAAATGCATGGATTCACCAAAGTTTATTTATCAAATTGAACTGTTATATCTCTTTTATACCCAATAGATGGTCTCATTTTTGCAGAATCACACAAGACTTTATTTCCTTCAACTGGTCCAGGTGGCATTGATACTATTGCAAGTTTATTGGCTTCACTACTAGAAGTAGTGCGCACAACTGTAGCATGTGAATGTGTTTATGTTCGTGCTATGGTAATAAAAGCGCTGATATGGATGCAAAATCCACATGAATCATTCGAGGAACTGGGATCTATCATTGCAAGTGAACTGTCTGATCCTGCTTGGCCTTCCACTCAATTGAATGATATCTTGCTTACTTTGCATGCTCGGTTTAAGGTACTTCCATCTCTATTCAATTGCTTGTGTGTGTTTTTGTGTTAATCTAAAATGCTTTTTTAACTCCCTTTTTAAAAAAGAGTGTACTATGTTTTGATCCTTGCCCATCCTTGGAGATTGAAAATTTTTGCAATTTTCTTGTGATAAAAATATGAATATGTGATACACTTACGTACTTAATGTTGTTTTTTTTTAAACAAAAGCTTGACAATCGCCGTCAATCAGAACTTAATGTTGCTCTTTTGGGGGCACAAGAGTTTTGCATAAGGATTATGTTGATTTTCAAAATGATTTAAATTTACAGAATCATTCATCCCATCTTGGATGAAGTTATCAGCAAACCAAAAGTTACATCGAGAATGAATTGTCTAACAGTATTTTCTAAATACTGTGATGTAAAACTTTTATACTCATATAAAGCTAAATTTGTTAGCAAAATGGAATTAGTTAATTGTGATGTTAGCCTGGATAAAAGGAAAGTAGTGAAACATGCTGACTTCAGTTTGATTGAAGGTGAAACAAGACTTTTAAAGATGATCTAGTAGATTAAAGGTGAAAGTAAGACATTTAACAACATTAAGATGCTGTGTTTTAACTTCTGTAACCAATGTTTATGTCACAAAACCAGCCTGTTTGCTTGAAGGGTAATTTACATTAAGCTCCATAGGCTCCTACATTGGTGGAGATCTTTGGCACAAATTGCACTTGGATTGCACTAATATATGAGATATGAAAAGAGAACTATTGCTTGTAAGGACAAGGCGGAGCGACTCTATAAACTGTGTTGATCAAAATCTCATGAGTTAGGCAAGGTGTAATGCATCATTCCAAGCTAGGGTATCAATCTCTGGCCTCAACAATTCTATTTCAGTATTGTGTTGGCATGCCAAAAAAGTTCACGAAAGCCTTGTGAAAGGAAAGCCTTGCTTGTGAGTCATCTTTTCATGGAAGCTTGACTCTTGCATCTCGGCGTGGTTCGCAGAAGGTCAGAAGAAGCCCCTGTATTCTTTCATGGTTCATGGAATTCTGTAAGAAGGTTATCCTTATGAGTCATTCCATCACAAAAGCTCATTGTGGGAACCTAGTCCTTGACTCCCTTGTGACTCACAAGGTTGGAAGTGGTCTTTACATTGTGTCATAACTGGTGGAAGCTGAATACCTTGCCCTTGCCTTGTCTTGGTTCTTGAAACTGTTTCCTGCATT
The DNA here is from genome assembly GCA_037974815.1 of Kaempferia elegans. Classification (NCBI taxonomy): domain Eukaryota; kingdom Viridiplantae; phylum Streptophyta; class Magnoliopsida; order Zingiberales; family Zingiberaceae; genus Kaempferia; species Kaempferia elegans. Next base: position 6,131 of record JBBPFQ010827853.1, read on the forward strand.
GGTAGGTATATCATTCCTCTCACAGACAAAGTCCGACCAATACTTTTTGTGTAGAGCTGCAGGACACCTCGTTATTGCCACCAGCAGTGAAGCCATATAGTGCCTTCTGAAACTGTGGATTCTGGTAATTTCCGTCCTCGTCCTGCATGCTAAATCTCTGAGCTCCACTCCATGCTAAAGGCTTAAGAAATTTTGGAGGATTCAAATTGTCGAAGAACAATTGGCGCTTATAGTGTAGGCAGCTCTTCCCTGGCCTAAAATCAGATAACATACAACAGTTAACGATTAAGGATATAATTTTCAGGATTATCAATAAATTTGTGTATTTTTGTTAAAAAAATATCCAAAGCAGAAAATTCTGTCACATCAAACATGTTGTTGAACCTTGTTCCCTGCTTGTTTCCCTGATTATTATGATTCTGGTCTGCTCTTTCAACCTCTGAGTAGCTTTCTTGGTCTCTTTTTCATATCTTTCCCCTCTTTCTGTACATGTATTTCTCCTTTCTTTCAATATTTGTCTATCCTCTCCTACTGATTACTGAGCTTGGGGCTGTTTTCATGTTAGCTATGAGGAGACTGGTACATATTGATTGACACACCCAGTTTTGTAAGATCAGCTCTTTTTTGAAAGATAATATGAGGTACCAAGAAATCCACATTGAAGCTTGCAATTTTGCACTCCATTTGTTTCATAAAACTCTTTGAGGGAAAGTTAGTTTATGCTACTTCTATTATAATTGCAATTTGACTTGTTAATTGTTGTTTTTTATCATTTAAATTCATGAAGACCATCTTTGTTTTTTGTGATGATTGTAGCGTCTATGTAAGTTTGATCTTTATTATGTCTCACTGTCGACTTATCAGGCAACACCAGATATGGCAGTGACACTACTTGAAATTGCAAGAATATTTGCCACTAAAGTCCCAGGGAAGATTGATGCTGATGTGCTGCAACTGCTGTGGAAAGTAAGTTTAACTTGTGGCATATATGAACCATCCTTTTGGTTTCATAGTTTTCAAAAAGGTGTGGATTCATACTTACAAGTAAAACAATAATTTATTTGAACTACTCTTCCCATAAGGAATATGTGTTGTCATTAATTTCTTGAGGAAACCCTTTCATACAATCTGCAAGCATTATTTATCTACACAAAGGCTGATTCCAGACTCATAGCTTCTTGTTGTTATGGTAGCAGACAGTTGATTCAGTGGTTGTCCTCTTTGTTTTGATAATTCAGAAATCTGGACTCTGCTTTATGTTTGTACACCATGGTCTGTGTATATCTCTGCAAGAGCTGCCTTTAACAACTCGTGATTTTAAATTATTTCAATTCAAATAAGTTCTGCAAACATGAGTCAGTGAATTTACGCACCTTTCTCTCCGGATATGTCTACGAGAAGCTTTTCATTCAATATATCTGTATTGATTGACATGTCTCATTATTTACTTGGCAGACATGTCTTGCTGGAGCTGGGCCAGAAGGGAAGCATACAGCATTGGAAGCAGTCACCATTGTTCTTGACTTGCCCCCTCCTCAGCCTGGGTCTAGGTTAGGACTGGTGTCCCTTGACAGAGTGTCTGCATCAGATCCTAAGTCTGCTTTGGCTTTACAAAGATTAGTGCAGGCTGCAGTAAGGATCACTTTGACTTGCTGAAAGTTTGCATCTTTATACACAGATACATTTATATGCCCATCTTTACATGCACAACAAACAAAAAATTCTGCATGTGTAACACATACATGACTTGAGACATTGTGGTCAACGCTAACATTTTTATGTTCCTTTGGGTGGAGGGCTAGTTGTTGGGAGTTTGGGGATGTGCTGGATAGTGAGTACATGTTTTGGAGATTCTAAAGAGTACTTTTTTGTTGATTGTGATCTATATACTCTCGATAGTGAGTATCTGTCTTGAAGATTCTAAAGAATCCACATTTATTGCCTGTGATCTATATACTGGATAGTGAGTACCTGTTTCGAAGATTCTAAATAATACTTATTTATTGCCTGCAATCAATTCAGGTTTGGTTTCTTGGTGAAAATGCAAACTATGCTGCCTCTGAATATGCTTGGGAGTCGGCAACACCTCCTGCTACAGCACTTATGATGCTAGATGCAGACAAAATGGTGGCCGCTGCAAGTTCACGGAATCCAACCCTTGCAGGTGCTTTGACACGTCTTCAGAGATGTGCCTTTAGTGGAAGTTGGGAGGTACACACTTTCATCTAAAATCATCATTTTGAATTTATTATACCAGTAAATCATATTCTCATGTAAGTTTTACCTGCTAAATCTGCCCAGGTTCGGATTGTTGCTGCTCAAGCCTTAATGACTATTGCAATTAGGTCAGGGGAGCCATATCGATTGCAGATATATGAATTTTTACATGCTTTATCTTTAGGTGGTGTTCAATCCCAGTTCTCACAATCACACTTCAGTAATGGGGAAGATCAAGGTGCTAGTGGTACTGGTATTGGGTCTCTAATTAATTCTATGCTAAAGGTCCTTGCTGAAATGTACAGGGCACAGGATGATCTCATTAGGTGATCTATAGATTAATTTCCTGTTCCTCCTGAAACGAATGTCCATTTTCATCTTCCTTATTCTTGTTTTTCGGTGGCTTCTAGAGATATGCGTAATCATGATAACAACAACCAAGAGTGGACAGACGAGGAACTCAAGAAATTGTACGAGAACCATGAGAAGCTTCTTGATTTAGTTTCTTTGTTCTGCTTTGTTCCCAGGGCAAAATATCTTCCACTAGGTCCTATCAGGTAATTACATGGTGCCGATTTGCACATGCTAGTAAATTTCAGGCGATTGAAATTATGATTTGATGTTTTAACATTATTACTATGCCATGCTTTTATTTGAAATGAACTAAAATTTCTCTAGTTGATTTTACTGTTGATTTAATTAATGAAAACTAGTTTCTTGATTAAACTTAAAATTGTAGGAGGTAAAACTATCTTATTGTGAGATTTTACAATCCTTAACTGAATGAGAACCACACTTCTAGGTTAGTTTGCCCCAAATTATAAAATTATATTCAATCTTTTTCACTTGTAAATAAGGTATGGCAAGCTTAGTTCTAAATTTGGTATTCTTTTGTAGCAAGTTCAGTTTTTAGCTCCATCTCCCTGAATCTGTGATTTGATGTTCACAACTTGTATTAATTTGCAGCGCCAAACTCATTGACATCTACCGTAACCGACATAACATTGGTGCATCTACCGGACTGAATGATCCAGCTGTTGCTACTGGAATATCTGATCTGGTATATGAATCTAAAGCGGCTCATATGGAGCCTGAAACCATTGATCCAGAACTAGCAATGGCCTGGGCAGCAGGTTTAGAAGATGATCTATTGGGAACCAATGCCCCTGCATTGAAAAAAGTAAGATGCCTCTCTACTTATAATTATAGGAAAAGTATAACTGTCTCGTAGCTTCAAAAATTTCAGTAAGCAGATTATTTGTTTCATTTTGAATGCCAATAAACAGTTGCAGTATGGCTGCTGAAGGTCAAACCCATTGTATGAAAAATAATACCATCCACAAGTTTCCCCGAGAATTCATCATCTGTGTCATGCTACTATTTATTCTACTTTATTACTCATTTCTACTCCTTTCTAGGTAAATGAATTTCTTGCTGGTGCTGGAATTGAGGCTCCAGACATAGAGGAGGAAGATGAGAACATGATCTCTCGTCCATCTGTGGTTTATGATGACTTATGGGCTAAGTCTTTTCTAGAAACTTACGAACCAGAGGTAATAGTAAGGATTTTTTTTTAAATGGTTCTGATAAATTTTATTATGTTGACATGAATTGGATTATTCCAGGAAGATGATGGTAGGTCATCTGGGACATCATCACCTGAGTCAACTGGCTCAGTTGAAACTTCCATATCCTCCCATTTTGGTGGTTTGGGCTATCCGTCCTTGTTCAGTTCGCGTCCATCAGGTTATGGAGTTTCACAAAATTGGGTAGGTCTATATGTAACTCTACTACTTTTTGCCTACATTGTTTTTGCGGAGCTGAAAGTTCTCTTTTGAAATTGTTAAATATCCTGTATCTTGTTTTATATTATTCACTTCTTTGCACCAAATTTACTTTTATATTCATCTAATCATTATCTATGTAAATTGTGTTAAAAAAGAAAGAAAAAGGAAATCTAAGATTCTTTTGTATGTAGAGTATCGAACTAGTTATCATGCACTACTATGGTAGAATTACTTCTCCCTCCTTCCTATCAGAGTTGAACTGGAAGCTAACATCAAAGCCAAATTTTATTAAAACATACAGGAAAACAAGTCTGGAAATGATCCAACAAGGTTCAGCAACGCATCATCATCATCCACTTTCGAGGCGGCAGATTATCCAGTTTGGATTTAAACAATATTTCATAAACTTATTGTTAATTGTGACACAATGTCCTTGGTCATTAATTGCTGATATCATATCTAATTCTAGGTTAGGGAAGAGACACCGCCACCACCATCTTATGCTTCAACGGTTCTTGAAAGATTTGATACCTTCGAAAACCCTTTAGCAGGGAGTGGAGCTCAGAGCTTTGGCTCCCAGGAGGAAGACAGGAGTTCCCAAAATCCACAGTTTGGGAAAGCATTATATGACTTCACTGCTGGCGGCGACGATGAGGTGTATATCCTGCAGCTCTAGATGAAATTATTGGTCTACAACTTTACATCTGCTCGATAACCTTTGTTACCTGATGAGCTTTTATCCTGCTTAACTATTGTTTGTCACGTCTACAGCTAAGTTTAACTGCTGGAGAGGAGGTTGAGATCGACGATGAGGTTGATGGCTGGTACTATGTAAGCACACAAGTTCATTAGACGACCGAACAATGGAGTCATTATGAGTTGAACTCGACGGTATATAAATGCATTTTTGATCGATGCAGGTGAAGAAAAAGCGTCCTGGGAGAGACGGGAGGATGGCTGGGTTAGTTCCAGTTCTTTACATCAGCTCATCATCTTGATCATAAAGGAACGAACTCATCTACAAATTTACACATTGCTGGTTGCGTCAGTCGCAATCCCTGAAAATCATCTCTTCAATTCCTGTTGTTAAGATGAATCCTTAAGCAGGAAGAGCCTGCAGCATTATACTGCCTTTGTTTATATAGACCTAAACTATGTCTAAGTTTGTTGTAGATCGATCTGTAAATAAATGTTGTATTGGAGGAATTTTAAGTTGAATAATTATACGTAGGTTTAAATTTTTATATTCTTTTAGAAAAAAAAATGTATAATTCTAACACCTAAATTTGGTGGAAAGAGACTTATTGCATATGATAATAAGGTATATATCATGTTCATCATGTAGTTTGAGGAATTGTCATGTCGTACTGATAGGAATATGGTTAAGTGATTAGATTATATTAATTTTTTTTTCAAAACTCAAAAAAAAAAGTTACTTAATATCCTAAAATTGTTATTATTTTAACTTTAAGGGTCTATTTGGTAGGTGTGATACGATTAAGATTATATTTTTAAAAAATATTTATTAATATGTCGTTTAATATGATTGATTAGGATAGGATTAGAATTGATTAGAGGTAAGATTCACAATCTCTAGACGTGAAGTGATTATTAATCGTTCTCTCAATCCTATTTTAATAAGTTCAATCCTATATTATCATACCTATCAAACGGACCCTAACCAAGGCACTTGGTTGACTTAAAATAATCTTATTAGATATTTTCATTCAAATAAAATTTTATAATTGTAAATAATACTTATAAAAAAAAAGAATTTTATCTTTAAAAATGAATTGTTATTATATTACTATTTATATTTTTTTAAGAAAAAATATTTCAAATCATTTTATTATGTAAGAAGAGTTGATAATAATTAATTAATTGATCTGATCATTTTATGTAATAATAATAATAATAATAATAATAATAATAATAATAATAATAATAATGCGAAGGGCTACGTGGATGACCGGAGTCGAAGAAACAATCGAAGAGGATGACGAGAAATAGGATGCTCTCAGTCCTGCGAGGTTAATACGAGCAATCGAAGAGGCGAAAATAGTTGTATGTAAGAAGGAGAGCTTAGAAGAAGTGTTACCTAGGATTTCTTGTCCTTTTTATAGATGGGTGTAAATCCTCCCACGATTATAGTTGTTCTTGTATTTATGAACGTGTGCTGACCACCGTTCCTATATTTATGAACGTGCCTTAAAGGAAGAATATTAACTATCGTTGTTCTTTGATTTTTAGTCCCCTTATCATGATAAAATAATTGATAATAAATGTTCTCCATAAAGATAGGATCTTTCCCTCTTTTTAGCATTAATCCTCGCCAAAATTCTCGGAGAGGAGGATATCTTTTATGGAATTTTTCTGGTATGGTCTATAGTTCTGGCCGAGATGTTCCCCGCTACTGCTTATCCGAGGTG
>JBBPFQ010828169.1:0-10374 GCA_037974815.1 Kaempferia elegans
GGAAGAAGACGCGACGATTTGGGGTCACCGTCTATTCACCCCCCTCTAGCCGGTACGCATAGGTCCTAACAATATTCACCCCCCCTCTCTATCGTTATCTCGGTCTTACACTTTGATTGTTAATTTTTTTATATTTTTAAAATTATTTAGTTGGTGAGTAAGTTCGTTGTTGAAATTTATTTATTTATTTTTAAATTTAATAATAATTCATACTATATGTTTGATGACAGCTAGGTGAACCCAATCTCAACTATTTTTAGTCGACGCTGCTTCGGCCACGAGATTGCTAAACCTAGAGTGACGCGTGATGGTGAAGCGCGGGAAGAAGCACCGCGAATCACCAAGGCACCGAAGCGGCGGCGGATATGATAACGACGACTCCTTGCCCTCCGCCGCTTACGACCTTCCGTTGCCAACCGATCATCAAGAGCTAAGCGATCCGGAAGAAAAAGAAGACAATGATGACGGAGAGGGAGAGGGAACCGATTGGAGTTCGATTGCTCTCTCTAAATTCCACCTCTACCAGCACTCTGTTCAGGTGACATCATACTCTCCTTGTGCAGAAATGGGGCTTTCTCTAGGTTATTGAGATTATAGATATATATTCCCATTTCATGGCTGGTCGTTACAGTCGCCCAAGGGGGACATCAGCTACATGCAAAAATTCTTCCTGATGTATGTCGGCGGACGGTTTCCCTTACATTTGCAGGAAGATTTCTGTGGAACCGCACTTTTGAGGTATATATGCAAACATTTTGTGCGCACAATTTCTTTCCTTTCATGTAGTTCTGTAGCTCCTTCCCAGAGAATATGTGAAGCTCAAATGACTAGGGTTCGTGGGACTAAGATACTAATAGTTGTTACTAATTGTAAGGATTTTGCTCTTAATTGCCCTCAAATGGATCTGCAGTTCAACTCTTGATAAAGTATTATGTGATTAGCTTATAGGATCTTAAGTCCTGGAATTTTTATTTTTAAGATTATATCGGCCTTCTCTAAATTTGTCATCTCAAAGTGCTTCAATCATAAAGATCTATGTAATTAAATACTAGCAACATAATAAAAAGATGGAAGAACAAATTTCCTCAGTATTCAAACCAATTAATCCCTTCTAACAGGAATATCCATTGTGATACTATCATCCAATTTGCTAAGGAAGCAAAAAAAAAAAAAGTAGCTCCATCTAGATCTTTTCTTCAAAATCTCTACGGATAAGTCCCTCAAATAACTCCATGTAGATCCTCTTCCAAATCTTCATGGACTGAAAACTGTTCAATATTTATTTGGTGAATAATCTGCTTATAGATGAATTCTATGCAAGTGCAATCAGTATGGTGATAATTGTTCTAATGTTTTTTTGTTAAAGATCCATTTGCACCCAATAGGTTTACTCTAGATGGGAGGTCAATTCAAATATAAGATTGTTGTTATTAGGGATTTACTTAAATTCACTCAATGTAATTGGAAGGTTTATTGAAGATCTTTTGATTGGAAAAATTGCTTCTCCAAATTATGCAGTTGTGAGTGGCTACGTAGTGACCCTAGACGAACTGCAGTTGGTGTTGATTTGGACCTTGAATCACTTAATTGGTGCTTTGATAATAACTTAGGTAAGCTTGGGGCTGATGGATATTCCAGGATCTCCCTTTTCCATGGTAATGTCTTGCGTCCCCAGCAATCTTGCCTTGTGACATGCCAGGAACAAGATCTCATCAAAGATCCATCTTTAAGTGCACAAATTGGTTCGTCAGAAAGTGTGAATGCCACTGAGGGTAATGGCTCTGTTAACCAACTAACCTCCATGACTTCATTGATGGAAAAATATGCACTGCCCAATAGAGACATTGTCTGTGCATTCAATTACAGCTGTTGCTGCCTCCACATGCGTAAAGACTTGATTTTGTACTTCAAACACTCTTTGAATGTTCTGTCAAAAAAGGGTGGCATTTTTGTTATGGATTTGTATGGAGGTGTTTCGTCAGAGTGCAAGTTGCGGCTTCAAAGAAAGTTTTCTAACTTTACAGTAAGTTGTGTTACTGATCTCTCAGTTACTGGAAATATTGGTCATCCATATTGAAATGACATGAACTTAGTAATGTTTGCCGTACAAGAAATCTAGGTACCCTTAACCTAGTAATGTAATGTGAGGTATTGGCATCTAAAGCCATAGTTCTAAATACTCACATCCAACTGCAACATATTTGATCTATCTGATGCAATTTTCTGTGTGTGTGTACTTCTGTCATACTGGTAAATTGTTCATTATCAATTTATGCTGTTTGAGTAGCTTGTGGATATATGATTCAACTCTTTGGCTGCTTAATTACCAAGGCTTGGTTCATGGAGCAGAATTTAGTATTTCTAGAAATGATTCAGAGAATGTGGTTGCAGATATTTCATTGGTAGGAAGGATCCATTTAATAATGTCAAAAATGCTGATTGATTTACTGAATCAAAGGCGATAATTTCTGGACTGCTATTATACAATGCCAATTGTAATTATCTAAAAATGTTCATCACAGGCGTCCTTTCTTTTTCTTAGCTGATTTCTCTGTTTTGCCTGATTGCAGTATGTTTGGGAGCAAGAAGAATTTGACATACTAAACCGAAAGACAAGAATTAGCCTCCATTTCCATCTCGGAAAGAAGCATACTATTCGACATGCATTTTCCTACGATTGGCGCTTGTAAGATTCTCGCCTTTCCTACGATCGGCCCTTGTTTTCTTGGTTCCCACTTGAGTTGTGTTTCATGCATACGAAAATCCTTCCTTTTGCAGGTGGTCGATACCAGAAATCAAGGATTGCTTGGAGGAGGCTGGATTCCGTTCCATACATGTTTGGATTCGCAAAATGCCAGATGCATTGGACGATCACAATAATCAGGAGTTTAACGCAGATAGAGATGTGAAGTATGAAGAACTGTCGTCGTTCCAGCAACAAGATGCATGGAATGCTTACATTGTTGGTGTAGCAAACGCTTAGTTAACGTTCAGTATCCATCCATTTCTTTACAAATTTGCCAATTACTTGGAAGATTTACGTATGGAGTTGTATTACATCTTTTTCTCAGTTTTTTTGAGAATAAAATGAATGTTTGCTGGCGCATCCAACATCAACGTTATCGTTGAACAATCGAAACAAATGGAAGCGCACAACCCAGGGAAGGACAGCGAAGACTGACCTTTACTAAAATATATGCGTACTTACCCATGTAGCAACGGAATTTCGAAGGGATATCTCCGATGCGTTGATCTCGATTGCGGGTGCGAAACGAGTAAACACGAAAACGACAATCCCTATCTCCCTTTCTCTTCTTCGAGCTGTGAGCTGCTGAGATCCCCATCAATGGTGACCAAGAACCCCTCTTTGTGGCTGCCTCCCCGCTGGAATTTCTCCCGCTAGTTTATTGATGTGCGTCAGCTCCTAAAGATGCGATCTTGCTGGAGAAAGGAGCGCTCTTCCTCTTCCTCGGTTCCGTTCGTTTAGCGGCGAGGATGAAGCGGTCTCTGCGCGTGCCCTTTATCTTTCTGATCGTCTTCGCCGTGCTCTCCGTTTTCAGCTTCCGGGCGGCGGTCCAGGACGGGTTACGCCGCGAGCGGTCGGCTGAGGCCCCGCCGGCGGCCAACGCTTCTATAGTCAGGCTGGCGGCGGCGGAGTCCGGGGATGGGGAGCTGCGGAAGGATGTGGACGATCTCCTTGACGGGTCCTTTGTCTCCTCGGCTCGGCGCCGCGGCACCGAGGCACGGCTGGTGAGCTACTCGGACTGGCGGCGGGAGGGCCACATCGAGGTGTTGCGGCGTCAGGCGATGCGGTTCCCGCAACGGCTTCGCGCACCTAAGGACTACATGGGGCTGCCCGACTTCCGCCGCTCCATCCGCGACTGGTTCCGACGCCGCCGGTTCGATCCGGGGGTTATGCACGACCTCGTCGATCTTGTCAAGCGCCCCATCGACCGTCACCGCGGCCTCTCGGACACAAGTGGAACTGGGAATCAACGGTATGGCTCCTGCGCCGTGGTCGGCAACAGCGGGATTCTCCTCAAGACTAGCCATGGCGGGTTAATCGACAGCCACGACCTCGTGATCCGCCTCAACAACGCCCGCGTCAACGGGTACGGCCCACACGTCGGCACAAAGACCGACCTTTCCTTCGTCAACAGCAACATCCTCCACCTCTGTGCTCGGAGGCAGGGCTGCTTCTGCCACCCTTACGGCGAGACCGTCCCTATCGTGATGTACATCTGCCAGGCCGTCCATTTCCTTGACTACGTTGCCTGCAACTCATCCCACAAGGCGCCGCTCCTCGTCACGGACCTTCGATTCGACATGCTCTGTTCCCGTATCGTCAAGTACTACTCTTTGAAGAGGTTCATGGAGACGACAGGGACGCCGGCGGAGGGGTGGACGAAGGCCCACAATGAAAAGATGTTCCATTACTCGTCGGGAATGCAGGCGGTGATGCTTGCATTGGGGATCTGCGATCGGGTCAGCGTTTTCGGGTTCGGGAAGTCGCCGGAGGCAAAGCACCACTACCACACCAACCAGAAGGCAGAGTTGGACTTGCATGATTACGCGGCCGAGTATGCCCTGTATCACGACCTGGTTGCGCAGCCGCAGGTAATCCCGTTCCTCACAGACTCAGGATTTAAGCCTCCTCCCGTGGTATTCTACCAATGAACTCAAATTGATATGGTACAGTAGGTCTTTTATTCATCCCACTCTCTGGTAAATACTTGCAAAAGAGCATGAAGAAGGTAGTTTGGGCATCTTTATTTGTCTGCGTGGTAATTGAAAAGTATTGTTTGGAAGATTGTTCCCTGATTCAAAGTTGTGGTTATTTGAATGAAAATTTTGGAATTTGCTTGTTCATTTCAGTTGAAAGTATTTCACTATTCATCCCATTCCAGACTTGCTGATTTTAGCATCTTTATTTGTCTGCCAGGTAATTGAAAAGTATTCTTTGGAATATTGTTCTCTGATTCAGAGTTGTGGTTATTTGAATGAAAATTTGGAATTTGCTTGTTCATTTCAGCTGAAAGTATAATTAAGCAGAATCACTTACTGATTTTGCTAGTTTGTTTAAATCTAATCATATGCTAAGTCAAACAAATAAGTTACACTGGTAGAATACTGGTTAATTGCTAATGCTTAGTACAATGACATTATGGTTACTGCATCACCCAAGTATTCAGTAAGTTTAATTAGTTCAGCATATGTTGAAGATCTGCTAAACATTTGTAGAGGGATTTTGATGGTTATCAGCCATTCTATCTTAACTTATGCTTCGACTTGGGAGCGAAAATCACTTGCATCTCTATTTGTATAATTTGAATATTTGTTCTGTTGCCATGTCATTAACCTCAGGTTGAATAGATTTCTAGAGATCAACAATCTATCTCCCCTCAAAGTTTCTCTAATAACCATCCATGTCTGCATAAGAAAATCTTCAGATTTTTTAGTTCATTATCTCACTGCACCATTCGTGTTACTCGGTTGAGGTTGAAACATCAGCCAGTTGTTTGCTAAGACCAAGCAGTTTTCATGCTCAATAGATAGATACCTTCTGCCAAAGTATGTATTGCTAGAATCATAAAATATGTTGTTAGCAGGGTTTTGGTATCTCTAATCTTTGTCACTCTGGTGTGCGTCCCTCAAGGAGTTCTCTTTCTTGGTTCAAGGAATCAATGCTCTGCCTGGAATATGATATTTTGAGAAGCTTCCTCAATTTTACAATTTTAATGCTTTTTTGTCAAGTTTTTAAGATATTTTTTATCACACTCTGGAAATTGTCTCCATTTTTGATGTCCTTTGTTTTGTTCAAAGTTTCTTTCATGTACTTTGAATGATTATGCAGGAGATAATACTATTGCTCAAAAACCACTTGATTGATCTCCTTAATTTATATTAATTTGAGCACTGCACTTTGGGATTCATCATGGTGTGATATTCCTATTGTCACTCTGGAGTAATGGAATATATTTTCTTTCTTTAATTTGCTTGGCCTGCCACAAAGTGGTGGTGAGGAGCTATCTATGTACTAAGAAATTCTCCACTACGAAAATAACTTAGATCTAAAGTGAAAGGAGAAGAGAAAAAATGACTTTTCATTCAAGTAAACCAACCTTTAGCTTTCACTTTTTAAATTAAATTACTCTTTAAATTACTAATTATGTTTTTAGTTATAGTTCATGCATAGATGTGAAAGTTCTAAAGATATTAATCTTTCAGACAATACATTAGTGAGAAAACTAGAAGCTTATGAAGCCTCAGTGGCAAAACAAGCAAACATGTATATAACCCATTCCATGCGAAGGAGGAAGGAGCTAACAAAGATTTGTATCGATGAAGTGGGGTTTGAGAGGGGTGGAAGATGTTGATATAAATGAGTTTTCACATCATTAAACTATAGAAGTTTGGGCAAAAATTGTAAGGGTATTCTCGTCATATGTTTTTGGAATGATCAAAGGGAAGCTCTATTTTATTTTATAATCAAAGAGCTTCCCTATCCCATCAGTAACTCATATATAACATCATTTTCATTATTATTTTTCATCACTTGTATTAAATTCTGAATTGATCAAGCGTGTTATAGTAATGATGATTTTATAGATGTTATAATACATATTTAATTTGTTTAAAAATATTCATGTTGTAGCAATTACAGTTTCATAACTGTTACAATATAGATTCAATTTTGTTCACTTATCATTTACGTTGTAGCAGTTATAAAATTTTAATATTAACAATTATGATATTGTAATTACTATATGTATAATAGTTATGATTTTATAGCTACTGTAACATGTCTGACCAATTCAATTTAATACTTAATACGTGTGGTAGAGTGTTATTTTATTTAATAAAATAAAAAAGGGATACCGTCTAATTTTTGTCCCAGAAGTTTACATTTTCTTATTTTGCAAAACTGTAACGAGGGGATAGTTTTTCTTTATGCTAAATAATATTTTAAAATACACCTTAATCAACCCATAATGTCTTATTTTTATCCATCTAAATGTACTGAATGATTAGCCCATTTAAAAACTCAAAAAGTAAACCTGTGCCTCTCGTGCCACCACATCCTTGCTAAGTGCCTTTTTAATCAAGATAACAAAACCGCATGATTTTGGCATTTTAAAAGTAAGAGGGTTGACTCTGAAATGTTCATTCAAAAATTTATCATATATATAGATATTTAATTTTTCAAATATATTAATTTTAGAGAAAATTAATTTAATTCTATAAAAAAATTTTATTGATCATCCGGATTGAAAAAATCATTGGTAATTTAATTCTATAAAAAAACCGCTTGGTTATGGATTATGGCTATCGTGATAAATAAATAAATAAATATTATTCGCTGCCAGCCACTCAAACTGCGAGTCAAACCGCAGATCATCAGCGTGTTTTATATAATACCGGATCCCAACTCAGTGGTCTTTCTCTTGACCACTATTGTAACTTGGAGATCCCCTTCCAGGTTTCGGGAAGCCTCGGCGGTCTCAGATCTGCCTGGTTTCGCTCTGAATCCGGTGCGTTTCGGAAGTCTGAATCTTCTGGCTTTATCGCGGTTAAGAAATGGGGAATGGGGCAGTGGCTTTGGGGTTGGAAGATAGAGAAGTGATTGATAGTGAGCATCCGGCGACGCTTGCTGCGCCGATTGCTGGCGGCGAAGTTTGCGGCGAGGGGGACTGCGGGGAAGGGCCTGGTACTTCTTCCGATATCGACGATGGAGCTAGCGATTCTTCAGGCAAATCTTTGGACCTTTATGCCTCCGACTTATGGGTCACTCGCTCTTGGACGTCGTCTCAGTTAGGTTAGTTTTCTGTCTGGTATTTTTCGGATTGCCTTTTCCACCCTTGTTCGTGATACTGCGTGTGGATTGTTGAAGTAGCTACGTGTGCGAACCAAATTTGGGAACCTTTTCCCTCCTATCTGGCCGAAACAAATGGAGCACTGTTAGCACTTGAACACTACTCCATTTTTTTTTTTCTTCCATCTTTATGTATGTAAAGAAAACCTTCATCAACCATTTTCCATCAGTTCCTTAAACTTCTCTCTATTATCTGCCCGAGTAAACTGGCCATACGTATTGTGAACATGCCCCTTGCATATTATGGTTGGATGTTTATTCTCCATAATACACCGAGATGCAAATTTCTTACTTCAGCTTTTACTTTAATTTCTCTAATCGTCTGTGTAAGTACATAAATTCACAAAAATATCTTTCAAGCTTTATAAGGTATTTATATTTTTCTTGTTGGTGTCTTAGATGCCATCTTGAACAACAAGGTCATCACGATCGATATCCTACATAGGAATGAAGGGAGGCTCATAGATTCAGATCATATGATTAAAACATCGAATCTGAATGATAATGCAATAGTTGAAAAGATTCTTCTACTTAGGAGTAAAAGGAATCTTATACAATTGTAAACTTTCTCAAATAAAATGGCACAACAGAAAATTATTTATTATGGTACATGTCAATCAGTAAAATGTGCAATTGAGATCCTATGTAGGATTGATAAACATATATGGAATTGGATCAGATCTTAAGATCCTAGCCCAATCCAGATCCTAGTTTAAATGTTGATACCTATTCATGTGCTTTTCTTACATTTAGAACGTTGTTGGAAGCTTATCTTTTGTAATTGTTGAATTTTCAGGGTTGGAGTATTGTGGTGCTGAACAATTGAGATCTAATAGCTGCAGTTTGTTGTTTAAAGGGCCCGAGCTTACTTTACCTAGGTCGAAACTACAAAGAAAAGAGATTCCAAAGTATGACTTGAAATTGGACAGGCTGTCAGAGAGAGAAAAGGTAGATTATCTACCAAATTATGTATATATTCATTTCAATAATAATTGTTTGATCAGTTTTTACCCCTACCAAAATGCTCACTTCTTTAATTGGAGTGCTTGGCGTGCTGTTATGTTTATTGACTAGTTGCACAGGGACAGTATAGAGTTAATTGTTGTTTTAAATCATACTCCATTAGCAGTACCTCTGTCCATCTTTTGATTGGTTCTGGTTTCTTATTCTTTCAAATGCCTTGGGTCTAACAATCTGCAAAAATTATATTCTCTACACTTTTGTTTTGATGCCTTTATTTCTGTTTGGTTTCCAATCTAATTCTTTTTTCCACTCTTTCAGAAAAAGATAATTGAAGATCTAATAAAGATCCAGAATGATGGTACAGTGGAGGTAGATGTTACCCGAACTGCTCCTGTAGCATCAGAACTTCTGGAGTTTGATGGTTTTGATTCTGCACCAGAAGATGCTGAAGAGAATGCTTCTCAGATCAGAAAATCAATTCCGAGACTAATGATAGCAATGCTTGTAGTTGGAACAAGAGGAGATGTGCAACCTTTTATAGCTTTTGCAAAGAAGCTTCAGGCAAGTAAACACAAAAGGAACGTTTTGAAGGTTCATGTTGCCATATTTGTAATATAGATGTGGTTTTAACCTTACTCGGGTTTGCTTTAATCCCTCATTCAGTCACTATGTAGCCGAGGAATTTTCCGTTCTTAGCTCCGAACAAACACTTGAGGGGATTAAGCTTCAGACCGTACTGATGTATCGTTCGGCAGGTTTTCTCAATGTCCGCACATAGATCCGCCGCTCGGATAAACTTGATCAGTATGTCATCGATGTAGACCTCTATGTTCCGACCTATCTGGTGTTTGTTCATCATCACTTGATAAGTGACTCCTACATTTTTAGTCTGAACGGCATAGCATTATAGAAGTAATTTCCTTCGGCAGTTATGAAACTGACCTTTTCCTGGTCCTCCAGAGCAAGGGGGACTTGGTGGTATCCTTGATATGCATCTAGCATACATATGAGCTCGTATCCGGCCATCGAATCTACCACCTAGTCTATTCGTGGTAAGGGATAATAGTCCTTGGGACACGTTTTGTGCAGATCTCTGAAGTCTATATAGACACGCCACTTGCCGCCCGACTTAGAGACCAACACGACATTAGCGAGCCAACTTGGGAATTGAACTTCGTGTATATATCCCGCCTCCTACAGTTTCTCCACCTTTGTTCGGATGACAACGTTCTGATCTACGCCAAAATTCCTTTTCTTTTGCTTCATTGTCGGGCGTCAGGGAATACGTGCAACTCATGTTGCATGACACTTGGAGAGATGCCTTTGATTTCTTTAGGCGTCCAGGCGAAGACATCGTGGTTGCGCACCAGACATGCCACCAGGTCGACCTTCAACTCAGGCTCTAGATCTACTGCTATCTGGGTAACGGTCGGCCGAGCTGAATTTGAACTTCCTCCTTTTCTTCATATATTAGGGTGGGACGAGCTTTCCGGATGGTATTCACATCCAGGCGCAGTGTCTTTCGAGCCGTTCGGGCT
>JBBPFQ010828278.1:0-12561 GCA_037974815.1 Kaempferia elegans
GGTTTGATTCCGTTAACTTGTGGCAAAAAGGAGGTCGATTTATTAATTTTGAAAAAAGTAGGGCGGTGATTTGGGTAATTGGGTTACTTCGGTGCGTGGTGGTTCAGACTCCAGTGGATTGCCTTGTGCTTATAAGGCCTCGGTAGACCTAAAGTCGACCGGTCGAGCCGAGTGTCGGTGAAGGAAGAAGCAGCAGCGATGAAGCAGCCGCCGGCGTCGTCGTACTTGTACAACCAGCAGCAGGATGAGGAGATCGAGGAGGCTGTGGGCGTGTCCATCGGCATGGAAATTGATGACGCCGACCCTGTCGACATCCTCGCCGACTTCGATCGCCAGCAGCCCCCCGTCGACGTCGACTTCTTCAACTCCTTCGAGGACGATTTCGACGATCAGGATCTCGCCTGACCGCATTCCGCCCCTCTCCCTCTTTCGCATCTGGTATTTTCCGCCTTTCTATTTCTCGATTGGGGAACCACTTTGTTCGCATGCTAGGGTTTCTATTTTCGCTTTTGCTGTTTTGATGTCATCTTGTTGAATGATTGTGAGCATAAAATTGCTAGATAGGGAACTTTTGTTTGGTTGTACTTGTTAGATTTTGCAGAAGTAATCATTTTTATGAGATTACCTTTCCTACTTCCAGTGGTTAATTACTCCGAATTCGTGATTGTTACTATACAATTGCTGATGTTTGCTTGGTTGTTAGGTTTGTTGGATGTTAGAAATCATGGTCTAATTTTTTATAATGTTGAAATTTGAATACATTTTGCTTAAGTATTGATGAATGCTCTCGCTGTTCCTAACATGTAGTTGCTGCACGGAAGATCTGATTGTTTGACTGCTTACAGTTATCAGGAAGCTAGTAAGCATGTTTGAGACTCAATAGTGGTGAAATTTTGGATTATCTTCATTTAACAGGCGATGTTTGCACTCCATATCTTATGATCATTGAACATATACTCTCTTTCATAGAAAACCTGTTGATTTTGTTGTTATGGTTTGTTGAAGTGAGTAATTGTGTTAAGATTACATTTTAGTCATTAATTTGAATACCTTTCATTTAGAGTAGGAATGGATGCAATCTTATTGCATGATTGTGAGCATACAATTGCCCACTGGAATCTGTTTGTTAGGTTGCTTAAGCATGGTGTGAGACATTAGCAGGGAAATTTGAAGATTTTGCCTGTGTTGTGATGGATACACTCTCATGGCATGATTCATTTGTTTCTGAACAGTAGATGGAAGGATCGAACCGTTTGCCAAATTACATAAATGTTCAACTCAAAGAGTTGAGAGTGTGAGCGAGAGAGTATTTGTTGCAATGACCCAGTTTGTGCAAGAAACCTGGGCTATGCCAAAAATGGCTTATGCACCACGTGCTATGAAGGAAAACTACTTTGATGTGTATTTGATCATATGTGTGGTTCCCTTTAAAATCTACTTAGACGCCCCATTATTCAGCTTAAGCAGGGGCTTTTTAGAATTGTGATAAGAGTTTGTCATCACATTGAAACTTTTAAAATTTTGTTTCCTGTCGAAGTTTTGATCATTGGCCTAATCAAAACTGTTTTGTGTGAGTTATGTTAGTTAGTTTAGGGTTTAGGGGTTGACAAATGGTATTGGAACTCACAAGAAGCTTTATCTTAGGACAAAAGGAAACTTTGCCCTTGCGGCTGTGTTGACAAACTAGCACAAAACAGTTTCCATGACCTCACTTTGTATAGCCTCAAATCACAACCACTCGGCTGATGAAAGGAAACTGTCTCAGTACTAGGGTTTCAGGTAGTGGAAGATTGCAGCTTGGTTGGAACACTAAATTAGAACTAGAATTTTGCCCTCGTGAAAAAACACTTTCAATGAAGGATTCATCTGCTCACATTCCACGGGTATTAGAACTTCCCACATCCTGGTCAGCAAGCAGAACAAAGTATCTCAATCTTGCCGATCGACACAGAATGAAATTTAAAAACCATGACCTGTCCTTTTTCCCTCGCTTTTTCTTCATAGTTATGGAAGTAGATCGTCAGATGCCTTCCAAAGCAGCTGCTTCTTCTAACTCAAAGGCTGTTTTTCTATTTGCTTTATTAAATTTTATTGTACACAGTTTTTGATACAATTACTGATGATGGTACAAAATTGGAATCATTATTTCTTTATGCACCATTTAATGCTGATCCTGGAGATATTATTTTAGCTTATGTGTTTTATTTTCACGCGGTATGTTACGATCAGCATCTGATCCTTCGACTCATCGCTGACAATGTGATTTTGGTGCCTCAGCTCTTAGGGACTGCGAGCATAGTAAAGAAACAAGCCATGGAATTCTTCTGTCAGCTTATTTCTTTTCGTGTCAATTTCCTTTAGTATGGGTCTGTTTTTCGCATCGTGCTGCCATGGACATGGATGCTCATCAGCTGCTATGTCGAGATGGCGAGATATAGTTTTAGCAATTATAATTGCGTATCAACTGTAATGAAGACTGAGTTTAAGACCCTCAAACTTATCGTCAATCATGTGCTTGGTTGTGGTTTCCTTTTATAGTCTGCCTGATTGGGCAGATGGAATTTTAGCTGTTTGATAGATTAACAATCAACGGTTAAGATTTGACTGATGATTATCAAAGCGAGGGCCTTTCATTAAACAAAACGGAGAGTGCTAAACGCATTCTTTTGCTCACGATCAGTGTAGAAATTATATCCTGCTGCATTTTTTTTATTCGTTTTTATAATTTGCTTTGATTGTGCTCTTGCATTTTTTTGATTTAGCCACCGATATCTCTTTTATGCATTAATCGAAGCATTAAATGGTACGTTTAATTTTCAAATTGTTTGTTATAATTATTTTTTATATGGCGTTTTATAAATTTCGTTTTTCCATTCCGTGGAACTGCTATCATCCATATTATTTAAACTAATTAAATTATTTTTATTATGTTGATAAAATATTGGTTTTCATATTTTACATCTTTAATTTTAAATTTTTTTAAAAAGCTGAACGTGTCCATATCATCTACTTCTTAGTTTTTATGAGTATTAATTGCTAACTTAATTAATCATTTTTTTAGAACTGTACCGTAATCAATCTGGATCTAACCTCGGTCAACCTAATCCTCCTATTGCTACCGGAGGTCGACTAGATGAAATATTAAACTCCTGTTAATTTCAAACAAGAAAATCTATTTATGGAAATGGTTGGATTTCAATAAATTATTCAGATTAGGATATAAAATGTCTTCTGATAGTAATTAAAATACAACCATCACGTTAAAAACTTGCTAGAATTTTCCAAATAGAAAATAGCATACAAGTTTGTTTCGTCTTAACATTGTACGAGTACAATGAATCATCCGGGTTCAATATTAAGTAAACTTGGATACAGCATAATATGTATACCTATGTTAACACTACCAGTTCTTCCATGGTCGAAAACTTGCCTTTCTCCAAACACGCACAAACCTGACTCCAGAGAAGAAAACTATTTTCTCGTCGCAGATAAGCAGAAACAGAGTCACAGGGGTCCCTGTTGTTATTCACAATGAGACGCACAGAGCTTGTCATCACATGATAACGGCTTGAATTATCCGAGTATGGAGGTTCTGTAACCTAACATCCAGAGCACCTGATGATTCTCATTTCTTCTTTTGATCTTTAGCTAGCTGCTGCTCTTTCGTGAGCATCCTTGGTGCGATAGCCATGGCCATCAGTTCTTGGAACAGAAGCTTGCACGCATATGGTATGTGTACCTGTATGTTGGCAGTAGTAGATCAAAATGTATCACTTAAAAAATATGACTATATTGTTTGAAGAAATAGCATGTTAATCTTCCATCTTCACGAAACGACAAGTTTTTCATTTCAACGTCGCACAGTCTAGCATCTTTTTTCTAAATCCCTCCATGTTGTCCAACTCTCTTCCTTTCACCCACGACATCATTATTCCATTAGGTGAACTAATGGAGATCATAATTAGTGTGAAACAAAGAGTTTGGAAACTCCGTAGGGTGTTTTGATGATTTCAAAATTCAGGAAAGTATATTGAAAAAATGTAAACCTCAGGGAGCAAAATGAAAATCTCACCAACGATAGAAGAAACACGGGAAGAACATGAACCAACAATTGCAGATACACAAAAAGGGAGGAACTGGGGAACTTACTTGAACAATGTCGGTTTTGTTCTTACACGCTCTGCATTCAAAGGAACTCTTCTTGAGATTGGCAATGGCTACGAGCCCACATTTCTCACACACATGAACCCTGTATGCATCGCTTTGGTCAAATAGTCGTTCCTTGAGGAAGTGTGCAGCACCGTGGGCAATCATGCAGTCTCGCTCCATCTCTCCGAACCTAAGGCCACCGTCTCGAGAACGTCCTTCCGCAGGCTGCCTTGTCAGAATTTGCACAGGTCCACGCCCTCGGGAATGGATCTTGTCATCGACCATGTGTTTCAATCTCTGGTAATAGGTAGGGCCAAGGAATATCATGGCAGGTAGCCTTCGTCCTGTGTGACCATTATACATGGTTTCAAAACCGCGCATTTGATAACCACACTTGTGAAGAGCCTTGCTGATATTGTCGACCTAAAAACAAACAAACAAAGAAAAAAGGTGTATTAGTCAAAAGAGATGACAAATCTTATTTATATAGGAGCATGTCAATAGATTTTCTCTTACAGTGACATCAGTGAATGGCGTAGCATCACCCTCCTTTCCCATATGAGCAGCAACTTTACCCATGATACATTCAATCAGCTGGCCGATGGTCATTCGAGAAGGTATAGCATGTGGGTTCACAATAATGTCAGGGGTAATGCCTTCGACTGTCCATGGCATATCTTCCTGCGTGTATGTCATACCAACAGTTCCCTTCTGACCATGTCTGCTACTAAATTTGTCTCCGATTTGTGGTATCCGCACAGATCGCACCCTCACTTTCACAAACCTCAACCCATCCGCATTTGTAGTTAACAAAACCTGCAAGATGAGACATGCTTAAATTACCACTAGACTGCTTTAAGTACAAAGGCTCATGAATTGTAAGAGATAATCCATCGGAGGCATATAAGTCTTCGAATTACCTGATCCACCATCCCACTCTCACTGTGCCGTAAACTAGTACTATGGTCTCGTCGGGTGTATCTTGAAGCTTGTCCTTGTGAATCATCTTGAGCAATAGGGCTTGTCTTCCCAATTATAACATCTTCACCTGATACCCTTGTACCCTGGCATAAAACCATACAAACAAATTTGAAGGCAGCGGAGGTAACGAAGTGGGTAAAACTTAAACTATAAACTGTAAATGGGCACCCTTCCAGATGCACTGGAATATCATACTTACAGGAGGTGCAAGACCATCATCATCCAATTTTTCATAGGAACCATGGCGCATGCCCTGAAATTAAGAGAAAATTACCATCTCAGATGCAAATGCTTAACCATGGCAAGGAAAATGTGAACTACTAACCATAGTGTTATCCCTATTTGGCTGCCCAAAATCCTCCTTAACAAGAGTTCCCATTTTCTTTTCCTCGTCTCTGACAGGAAAAAGGTCAGCAACGTACTGTTCTACGTAATAAGCATTCAAAAGTTTGATGTATCAAGATTAATTATAACAAACCTGTAGGAACGGAAGAATAAGGATCTGAAGAACCCACGATCTATCGAAGATTGGTTCATGATGACAGAATCTTCTTGGTTATACCCAGAATAACAGGAAATGGCAACAATAGCATTCTACACAAGGATGACAAATATGAAACCAATACTCAAAGATAAGAGCATGCCTCTTTCAGATGACACGAATAATTCTTACAATGCCAGCTGGGAGTTGTCTAAAGTGTAAATGTTCCATAGCACGAGTTGTAACGAGTGGCTTCTGAGGGTAGTACAGAACATAAGCTAGTGTATCCTGCACACAAACCCCAACAAATTGCCATATGCACCTACACATAATTCTGTGATTTGGAGATAAGTCTAATATTTGAAATATACCAACCATTCTTAATTGATAATTTGTGACGTATATTCCCATGGCTTGTTTACCCATTGCTGATTGATATGTATTACGAGGAGACTGAAACAATTACCAGAAAATTAAAAATAAGACACGTTTAATTGAGCTCATATGGTAATGTTCCCATTGAAGTGAGAGCTAGTTCCCATCAATTGGCATACAAATAGAAATACCACGACATCAATCAATACGGACAACTTACTTGATTGTGATCGGGAAAGGGAATGATAGATGCACAAACACCCAATATCAACGAAGGATGGATCTCACAATGAGTGTAAGTATCACAATAAGCCTCCTCAGGATTCTGCCTTGCATTCACAAGATCCTGAAGCAACAGCAATATCAGTTAATAGAAATTTCACACAAGCATTTACAACTCCAGAAGAAACCCTAGTAAATGCCAACTTTTAATTGAGATATTTATATAACTATCATGTGTATGTTTAAACAGAACAATTAACAATCCTCTAAGCACTCCAATGAACAAAAAGGCGAACAAGTTTTTAAAAAAATTACTGTCTCGCATGGAAAAGGTTGTGCACTATTATCAATTAGCATTAGCTAACATGATATAATCAATACTTGTGTTCAATAGGTTTAATGTCTTAGCTCTTCGACAAAAAAAAAAAGAACTTGTGTCATAAAAAGACCCTTAACAAACTATCTGGGTACTTACATTGATTGTCATTGAAATCATGGTAGTTTCTTCTTCCTCAGTATCTATGTATTCAATGAATCCTTTAGCAACAAGGTCATGCCAACCTTCATCAGGAGTTTCCTGTAAAGTGAGATGCATAAAATAGTTAACAAAATGAATAGAAACCAAAAATGTTTGATATTGTTTAATCAGAATAGTATTACCCTCTGTTGCAGTGCTCGAATGTCCTTTTTCTTGATCAAAAGCCTTTGCTTTTCAACAATAAAAAGTGGACGACTGCAGCGACCATAGTCAGTATAAAGGCGCAATTCTTTCAGCGGAATGTCCCGTATGACTCCCACCTCAGTGTTGACATCAATCTGTGAGAATGCACATATTAAAGGCATCAAGCTTCATAAGAGAAAGCATCAATAGCATCTGAGTAAAACGTAATGCTGAAAGAAAAAATTGCATGTGATCATTATAAAATACTTAGAAGAACTAAGAAGAAAAGGCAAAGGGGAGAAAGGGAGCAATTTGGAGCTCCTTTGTTCTTCTGCTCAAAAATGGCAAACATACTGATTTAACTATGCATATGTTGGGAATCGAAAAATCAAAAAGGTAGTTGGCAGTCTTTTCTCATTTAGTATTCTTTTATAAAAATATACATAACAAAGAAAAGCACTCTCCTTCCTTACTCCTCCTCCCTTTCCTTTTACTCTTACACTCATGTAGATGCTCATAGACCTAATTATATATTTATAAAATTCTAGTGTTTTTAACACCTTGGGGAACAGAAACAGAACTTACTTATGATCCTACTTCTTTTTTTTTAAACCCCACGTATAAAGACCTAAAAAAAACAGACAAGTGAAAATGAATTATTTTCTACCTCAAAGTAAAAATTCAAAACCATGATTTATGTTAAAAGAACCATAGTTGAAAACACCAGCAGCTACAGAAGAAATTTTATATGCCTTGCCAAATGATCAATAACATTGTTGGGAAAGGACAAACAAGCTAAAATACCTGTCTCCTCAATTGTCTTAAGGTTTTAACCAACATCTCTGGGTTTCTGTGAATCCCAACCCAACAGCCATTAACAAAAATTTTTGTTGACTGTGGAATAACAGCCGGAGAGATTTCCTGCAGGAAGTCAAATAAGAAAAGTTAAAACGAATTAGTGTATTACAACAGCCCCTAGAATGTTAGACCTGAAATTGACAATATCTGCATATTTTCTGTTACAAGTAGAACTTGCCTCAAAGTTCTCAGTACTCCACTCGTCTAAAAACTCCAATATTGGATTTGCAGCAGAACCTACTGTTATGTACACCATTAATGCTAGATTCTTGACAAGGCCACAAGCCTGTGATGACCAGAATAAATATGTTAACGCTGAAAATAAGTGTAAAAAAAGGAACATGGATAATCAATCACAAGACAATATAGCATGTCATCTAATAAACTATAAGGCAACTCTTGATTAGCTGTTTGCACATTTAAAGAAACAACCTGTCCTTCAGGTGTTTCAGCAGGACACATCATGCCCCAGTGAGAATTATGCAACTGACGAGGCTTTGCTAGTTTCCCTGATAACAAAAAAATATCAGTATTAATATAGCAAAAAGAATATGCAAGTAAAATAGCTTTGAAGGATGCTAAAGTTATAATATGGTAATAGGAATCACCTTCACGTCCTATGGGAGAATTTAACCTCCGTAGGTGAGATAGTGTGGATGCATATGTCAATCGATTCAACACCTGATAGTTGAAACATCGATACAATACTGTTACACCAACGAATAGAGCAAAGCTAACACCTAAAGGCAGTGGATTTATATAGGAAAGAATGAAGAGATGGGACCTGTGAAACCCCTGCCCTAGTACCAGCTTGATTGGCCTGTCCCCAATTTCCAGTTGCAAGGGAGTACTTTAGACCACTAGTAATAGTCTTAGCTTTGATTGCAAATTGCAAGTTCACATCCTTTCCATTGTCAACACACTAACACATCAAAAACACAACCAAGTCAGAAATCAGATAATTATAGAAGGATCAAGGTCGAGATATGGAGGATTATAACCTTTTGAACATAGGATCTCACATCCCTTGTCAATTTTCTAAAGAGCTACACATGGAAACAAAAGAAACAATTCAACCTCTCAAGTCAATAAAAAATCACCCGATACAGAATATACTGAGACAAACCATTCGGAACAAGCCACCAAGCAGAGGACCAGCAAGATCTAGCCTTTTGTTGCCATAGTGATCCCTATCATCTTCTGGTCTTCGTCCAAGAGCACACAACAATAGACGATGAATGATATATCTATAAGAAAGAGAAAGTATCAATATCCCCATTTTATCACAATTGCTAAGAAGAACAAAGCTAAGAAACCCCACCCAAAGTAATAGGCTTTTTTTGTTTCACAGTATTCACCAACACCAACATGAGGCAACATTTCTTTTTGAAGAATTTCTTTGGCATACCTACAACACGTGAATCACATATTTAGAGAAGCACAACCAAAAAGAACCAAGAAACTAACATATATTACTTGATCCGCTTGTCCCTTGTGACACCAACTGTTGCTCCTCTTTTACCAATATAGTCCAGTGCCACCTACACAAAGGAAATAAAACTCTTAAATTGCACCCAACAGAATTACATTACACAAGCAAACAAACAAACAAATACTATAAGATTGATCCTAAACTCGCAAAATACAAGGTGACCTTGCTGGTTTGTTGCCATAATGTCACATACATGTGAACCTGTTCAGATCAGCTAAGAAAGAACCAACTTTCACATCAGCCCTTCATTTCTTGGAGACAATAATAATCAATTTAAAGCATCATGTGCCAAAAACTCCAGAAAATTTTTGTTGGTGAAAGAACTTTCTTTCCACCGTAAAAGTATAATTGCAGCTACTACACAAAGTATGATGTCAGCAAAAGAAATAAATATATGCTTCAGAATTAGCTGAGCCCTTCATTTGTAACCAAATACCATACGTTAGAATATACATGGATAAAAAAGACTAGCATTAATCTAATAAAGCAGGGACACAAAATCAATTACCAGAATAAACAAAAAGAGTCTGGAACTTGCCAAATTACCTGTTGGTTCTGAATAACAAATGCTTCCTCGAGGGAGGGTCTCAGCAATTCCATCATTTGAGAATCAGAGAATTCATAGCATATGTGTTCAAGTATATCCTTATCAGCAACAAAACCTAATGCTCGAAAGATAATTATTATAGGGATATCAGCTCGGATATAGGGGAGAGTAGCTCGAATGTATTGTCCAGATGAACCCTGTTGGACAAAACATAAGAATCAACATGCAGAAAATAAGTAAAATGAAAAAAAAAAAAAATACAAATGCAGGAAAGAAAAAGGAAATACATGTAAAAAAAGTTACCCCTTTTGCACTTGCACGAGAAAGCATGCGAACAAACATGCTGCTTGCTGGCCTATTTTGGTTCTCAGCCATAGACCTAACTTCAGCTACATAAGCAAACTTGTTTGGCTGCCTCTTCTTAAATACATATACATGATTGGTGCTCATCTTTTCCTGTGCAATAAGCACCTTTTCACTTCCATTGATGATGAAATATCCTCCTTGATCATAAGGACACTCCCCAAGTTCAGTGAGATCCTTCTCAGAGTTCTGATACAAAGTGCAATAACTGGACCGGAGCATTATAGGCACCTGCAAGAAAAATAATAGACAAGATGAATAAAATAATCAACACCCATGGAAAAAAATATGAAACAAAATGTTTTGATCAATGAATATCTTTTACCTTTCCTATAAATACTTTTGCAAACTCTTGAGTCTCTGTCACTTCTTCACAATCATGCCCCTTCTTTATAATTCTTTTAGTGACGTCAACATACAATGGAGCAGAATAAGTCAAGTTCCTCAATCTTGCTGCTTTTGGGAATAATGTGGCAGTTTCACCATCAGACTCTGTCATCATAGGCCTGCTCAAATATATCTGCCCGAAGCTTATCTTATAAATAGTCTGCAAAAAAAAAACATAAGAACATAGCTCAGCAAATTGAAAAAGGCTTGAGAACTCACTAATTTCCAGAGATAGACTAATAATCCAGAAGATAACAACCAGAAGAGATATATCCAATTGCAGTTTGCTTAAAGCAACTTAGTCATGTATGATTTTGAACCGAGATGCTATCTAAATCATATTCAAGATAAATCTCATTAGTGCATGTTATCTGCTCATGATATTGTATAATTTGATGAGAATAAATAGATCAAATTCAATACTTGAATTGTAGAGAAGCTTTCAAAAAGTAAAGATTTCAAGTTAGTAGAACTAAAACTGAATATATCAGAAATGTATTTCCAATCATACAAAAATAATTCTGAGAATACTTATGATGAATGGACATGAAATTCTTCTCATTATAAGTTCGAGATATCCTAGAAAATATTATTTGATAAGAAGATATTGATGCCACTGTCATTAGGAAAATTAAGGTAGGTGGATGAAATGGAAGGAGCTTGTTGATTCTTGTGCCTAAAAGGAAAATTTGGGCGATTGTGAAATGGCATGTCATACTTTATAGAATGGAAGTTGTCCAAGGAAGAAACATATACACACATATATAAATAAAATATTTTTTTTAACAAATAAAGATGAGAATTTCAAGATGGGTGTGCGCATGAAACAAAAAATATTGACCAAGAGAAATTAGATTTATCTACAATATGTGGTTAAATAAGAGATGGCACATTTAAGTGGCGAGGCTGCCGCCAATAGGTTCTATACTTAAAAGAGTATAATCAATTTGAGTTGAAAGGATAAAAGGTAGAGATAGACTAGAGAAAACTTTTAGTTAAGGAACAAGGATGATTTGTTTAATTTGAATACTAACAGTGGTAAAATCCAATGGAAGGATATGGTCTACATACACAACCCTAATTACTTGGGACAAACATGCCTTGATGATGATTGCCAAACAAGAGTGCACTTGGTGTACATGCAGAATCATAATCATGACACTACATTAGGCAGCGGACAAATTGGTTATGCAGCTTATATATACAGCATAGCCAACTAATACAATTTCTGTATGCTAAGGCAACCCTGAAAACTAAGAAGTTTTTCTATCTCAGAGCACCCTCCCACTGTTTAAGAAAAAAAATGTAATGATATTCAAATCAAATGTTAGTTAGGATTCTTCTACTCAACTCCCTCTGCTAATATTCAATCCAATTCTGAAGGCCTCTAAGAACGCCAGATCTTTAATCCAACCACATGTTTACTTCTTGAACCCTGATATCGATCAGCTACTACACCCACTTATCCTGTTAATTGAGCTACTACTTAGAGGAGCCAAGAAGCAATCGAACGGCGAAACAAGGGTAGACGTGGACCTCGACGAAGTCAGACTGGCGGCCCGGGTTATGCTGGGACTCGGGGCGGATCTCAATGTCTGAGGACTCATCCACGATCTCCTGCATAGTGTTCTGGATGAACTCGTCGAAGGAGTCCAGCTGCTGCCGCACAAGACCCTTCTCCTCGAAGTAGGCGCTGATCACCGCCCAAGCGTCCTCCTGGGTGATCTCTTCGTCATCGTCGTTGTCCATCATTGCATAGTCGTCCTCCATATCGCCGTCTGACCTCGACTCGAAGGTGGGTTCCGAGATCACTCGCATCGTCCGCTATTCGCCCGCTACTCGCGAGCAGAGCGAATCGACTTGGACGGTGAAGCTTTAGTCGAAACCCTAAAATTTATAAATCAAATTAATTCCCATCAATAATTAAAAAAAAAAAAAAAAAACCCTGATGAATTAATTTGACGGGAATAAATAAATTTTATATATTTATTCGTCGTTGTCCATCATTGCATACTAGGCGCTGATTCCCAACCTAAATAAATTTT
>JBBPFQ010828916.1:0-12543 GCA_037974815.1 Kaempferia elegans
CACTTTGTTTATTGGATCACACGTTAGATTTAATAATTTTAAATGTTCAAAATTAAATTGATAAAACAACTCACATATGAAACGTGGCTCATCATAAAATGACATGTAAGACAATGCAAAAATATCACTTTATTAAAAAATAATGATTTTTTTTTTTTTTTTCATAAGGACAAGTTTGTTCTATTTATTTGTCACGAGAATAATATGTAAATTCAATTTTGATTAAAAAAAAATGTTCATAATTGAGTTTGGACCATTACGACAGAAATAGACAAATTAAATTTGTGAAAGGAAACCTCACCCAAATAATAATAATAATAATAAGTGACATTATTATAGGTAAAAATTAAAAGAACATTCCTTATTTTTATTATCATTAAAATGGACCATGTTTAATTAAATTGTAGTAGTTTTACTATATAATGTTTGAGTATTTTTTTTTACTAATATTAAGACAACTTTGACCTATAATCACTTAGCACTTTTGAATACATTAGAACTACTACAACAACGTTAAAATACGAGCATTTGCAAGATATATAAGAGCACATCTTTTACTTAAAAAAAAATAATAGAATACCCTTTTGGTGATAATAAAAATAAGAGGTGATTTTTTAATTTTTTTTCTATAATAATAATAATTATTATCCTAAGGCTTTTGTTTACTAAAGATCAATTATGTTTCCATGAGAGAAGCCTCTTGTAGGTGTAATAGTTTGAGCAAAATTCATAGCTTTTTAAGATCATCCCTTCGAGTTCGATATATATAGTACATATATTATTAATTTTGTTGCATGTTTTGTCTCCATAGGGATAACTTTGACTCATCCCTTCGCAAGTCACATTCAAACCTCATTCAATCACGCATAACCCCCCATATTAAGGATGAAAATGACGAAAGAATACAAAAATAATTCTAGACTACAAAAACTAAACATGATGAAAGAAAATGTAAAAGGCAAAAAAAAAAAAAAGAAAAAAAGATAACACCAAATTTTAAAAATAACCTTAATTTATAACTCCTACTTCACCTAAATTCGATGACTTAAACTTTGATGTCTTATTAGCCATGAAAATCCCTTATTAAGTTGATCTTAAAAGAACCTCTTATTAACTTATCCCCTTAATTGAACCACAATTATCAATTTAAAAAGCTACAGTTGTAGTTGATTAATCCATTGCACCATGATCACTTTCTTGTTAGATAATATGTTGATTTAATAATTTTAAATGTAAAAATTAAATTGAAAAAAAAAAACTCACATATGAAACGTGGCTCATCATAAAATAGACAGGTGTATCAATAATGACACGTGAAATAATGTAAACAAATACTACTTTATTAAAAAAAAATGGATTTTTTTCATAAGGATAAACTTCTCCTAAAAGTTAAAGATATATATAATAATTAAACTAAAAAGTGTGTTCTACTATAAAATAAATGGATGAGTCAAAAATGTGTATTTCCATCTTCTTCATTTTTTCTTTTTAAATATTAATTATTGTCACGAGAATAATTGCAAATTCAATTTGATAAAAAAAATGTTCATAACTGAGCTTGGAGTTGGACCATTAGAAGAGAAATATACACATTTGTGGAAGGAAATCTTTCAAAATTAAAATAAAAAAATTGATATTATTTGTTTTTCATGATATGGGATTGAAAGAAATGGAAGTGATATTATTATGGTCAAAAAATAAAATGGCATTCTTTATTTTTATTATCATCAAAAGAGTATTTCATTTTGAAACAAAATATTAAAAGACCATTCTATATTTCAAAAATACCCTTGTCCTTTAATTCAACCATAATATTCCCTTCTAATAAAAGACTTTAATGACGACTTGATCTTTGAAAATTCTCAAGCAAAATTTCTTAATTATGGAAAAAATTCATTATCGCCATAACGACACTTTCGATAATTCCTCGATATAATCGTTAATTCTTCAATGACCATCCTTTAATTATTCAGCAAAGCCCTTCGATAACAACATATTTAAGGAACAATTTGTTTATTATTAATTTTGGTTTAAGTCTACCATTATTGAATTATGTTAGGACTCAAAAGAACCAGCTAAATAAAAAAAAACAATTGGAAATAAAAATTAATAAAAGTGATATTTACAATAGTTCTTGTAAGACATTTTTGAGTAAAGGTGATTAGCATTTTGATTTGGTTAATTTGAGATACATATCGATATAAGAAAAAGGATTGAGTTGAGCAATAGTTATCATAAAAATATATTAATGCACATGGTAGATTAAAGACAATATATGATATATCTACGCATTCACAAGCCTAAGAGAGAATAAAATGATTTTAGTTTGTTTTGATCATGGCTAAACCTTGTATCGAAGTTTTTTTTCCCCATTATGATCTATCTAGTCACGAATGAATTTCGAGTTGCAATCTTTTAGCAACAACCATTTCATTCTTATTTTCGAACAAACATAACTTCTCTTCTATTAGAGTACAATCAAGCTCTTTAAAGAAATTTTCTCCCAATCCGTAAAGCATCTACTTCCGTTTCACGCACACTCTTTGCAAGGGACGGACGATATTTATAAACTCAAACTTTGGAGTGTAAAACAAAAAGTATGAAACTATGAAGGGTAAAATGAAATTTCTTGGCACATTGGGAGGCATATTGAAAATGTAAATTTTGAGGGTCTGAAAATAAAATTCTGCAAAAGCAAACAGCAGGCCTCCCCCTCTATAAATGGGCCTCATCCTCTTCCCCCTCCTTCCCATCTCCATTGCTCGACGCTTCTTCCTCCCCAAAAGGTAGGATTTTGCGGGCGAATCCGCCATTATCTTCCTCCTCCCACTCCATTCCCCTACGAAAAAGGAAATCTTTAGCGAGAACGGAGATGGGAGGAGAGAATGGAGACGCGGTGGCGGCGGCTGCGGCAGGGGAGAAGGACGAGGGGAATGAAAAGGGGCGGAGGAAATTCGCGGTGCTGCTGTGCGCCGACGACTCGGAGTACGTGCGGAAGGCCTACGGCGGGTACTTCAAGGTCTTCGTGGGGCTGCTGGGGGAGGAGGGCGAGGCGTGGCACGTCTACCGCGCCGCCCACGGCGAGCTGCCGACGCCCGCCGAGGCCGACGGGTACGACGGGTTCGTGATCACCGGTAGCTGCAACGACGCCCACGGCGACGACCCCTGGGTTGAGTGCCTCGTCGCTTTCCTCAGGGCCCTCGATGCCAAGAAGAAGAAGGTCCTCGGCGTCTGCTTTGGCCACCAGGTGGACGATGCTCTGTTTCTTTTACTTTATTCCTAATTTCTACCATGAAATTTAATTTCTATAATTTACTGCAATTGCAATGCAAATAACATTATTTATTTATTAAAAAAAATGATATTAAAAACCATCTTTTTTTTTCCCAAATATTTCGGTACTTAAAATAAAAAAAAGGAAATATTTCTTGGTTTAAACAAATATTCTTATTTATATACACACACAACGGTAAAGTTTCTGGTGTAGGTTTGAGTCGTGAAAATACTTTGTGAAAATGCTCTTTTGTTAAGCAGGATAATAAGATTGCGTACAATATATCCCTTTTAAGTAAGATTGCTCATTTTATGTTGATTCTTTGTGCATAAGAGCTATAGGAGTTGAAGAACTTAAGAATAGCTTTAATAGAGGTGCAGTTCTTACGATCATTACTTGGTCAATTAGTGTTGGTTCAGCTGGTTCGTTTGGTAACCGATAGCCAATCTAGTCGTGTGGAATCAGGTTGATTTGGTTTCCAGAACACTGAGTTTGATTAGTTCCACTGTAATTCAGGAACAGATAGCCTATCTGATCCGGAAGATAGACCTTTTATCGGGTTGACTCCGGTCTGGGTTTTGGAAAATTGACATAGTCCAAGTCTGCCTTTTGTCAAACATGATTCATCTCTTTTGATTTACCAAATGGTTTCGATGTTTTGTGTGGAATTTCTAGTTTCGTAAGAGGAAAAGGGAACTAGTTATATATCTTTGTTTTCTCTGCCATTGACGATTCCATTGAACGAAGACTATCTGTTTGTTACTTGCCCTCCCCCTCTAGGTGCTAGTGTTTCGGAAATTGGATCGTGTTTAAACCGGCAATCGGTTGTTAAACAAGTCCGGTTGGCTCTTTGTCTGCGGATGCGTATGGTTAGATTTTAGGAACTTACCGAAGATTCGATAAAGGTGAGTGTAGGTGGATCAAGAAGGTCAAGTTGTTAGCTTTGAAGATTTCTTGTATAAGGCAGTGCCACTGGTTCAGTTTTTGAAACATTGTTGGCTGTTCGGTGACTCCCTCTACATCCTACGGTTTGCGGCTGCATATGGTTAGATTTTAGGTGGAAATTGTGTTGCTTTGTGTCGAAATTTGAGTTTACAGAATTTGAAAATTGAGATCTTGGATGGAAAAAAAAAAACTAAAAACTTCGCTAACAATGCTTCACATATCGATCAGTTTTCAAGATTTCCGACAATGCAATTGCTCATATCATCTTTTGCTCGGGCAGATATTGAGCAGGGCTCTAGGGGGGACAACTGGCCGAGCCAAGAAAGGCTGGGACGTCGGAGTCACCTGCATCCACCCCTCCCATACCATCATCAAGGCGCAGTCCTCGCTCCACATCCCCTCTCATCTCCCCGTAATCGAATTCCACCGCGACGAAGTCAGTGAATGCACGATCGGTAGCTCGGGGTGTTTTTTTAGCACTGAACTAGTACATAATGTTGGTTTGCCTTGTGTTCAGGTATGGCAACTGCCTCCTCAGGCAGAGGTACTGGCTTGGTCCGAGAAGACAAGCATCGAGATGTTCAGATGCGGAAACCACATAATGGGCATCCAAGGCCACCCGGAGTACGACAAAGACATCCTCCTCCACCTCATTGATCGACTCCTCCAACGCAACCTCATTCAGGTCATTACTACTGAAAAACATTTGTGGCACATATAGTTTCACTTGCTCAAGAACACTTGTTTCACAGACTCGCCATGCGGAAGCCGCAAAGGTGAGCATTAGCACGCGACAACCGGACCGGGAGGCTTGGAAGAGGCTGTGCAAAGGCTTCCTGAAGGGGGATCTTGTATGGTAATCGAAAGGGACGACACCGATCTCGACTGAAGAAGCTCTATGTTTTCAACAAAGGGATTCTCAAGTGGAGATGCCAAGAACTGGATAGAACAGTTTCATGTTCATGTAACACCGGGATGACTTGATTGGATCGAACAAATAATTTAGTGTGAGTTTTTATGTAATGTTGTTGTTCCTCAAAGTAAATAGAGGTAACTCGACAAATCAAATGAAAGAAGTGTCTTTTTTTTTTTTATCTGGAAGATATTTTTATTTTAGATGCTATAATATAAAATTAAAATAATTTTAAAATTATTAAGGGTAAAAATTGCAAGAGTATTTTTTTTTTAATCATAAAGGTTTTTACTTTCTTCCCCACTAAAAAAAAAAAATGCTCTTTTGTTTTTTATTCAATTATTGAAGGGTCGGCACATTTAGTATTGGGCCGCACCACATGGATCGGCCCATTTAGGGTTGGCACCCCTGGTTGCAAGTCACGGAGGACTCGTGTTCCACTGCTATTTCTGGTTTGGTCCCTTTCCATAAAAGGACTTGAGATCTTCTCTTTGTCGCCTACCGCCGATCCAATCCCTTATCCACAGGACCTCCTCATCGTCTTCTTCCAGCTCTTCCTCCTCCTCGCCATTTCCACAAGCACATTATCTGCCTTTCCCCCTCCCGTCGTCGCTTTCTCGCCTTCTTTTGTCTCGTCACTCGTGCCCACGTTGCCTGTCTTGTCAAGGAAGCAAGCTATAAAGGCGCGACCTTTGCCGGACATCCATCCTCTTTATAAATTTCAAAGCTCGCGGCGAGTGGGGCGATGCGGCGACATGTCTTTCATCCTCCCCTCTCTCCCTAAACCCAGATTCCGGCCTCAATTTCGTCCCGGTGTCGATTCTTTGTCGGTTTCCGGCCCGCGCAGGCGCCGGGTTCGTTGGGGTCCAAGTGCCAAAATCGTACCTTTAGCGGTTTCCCGTCCAGCTGGAATTTGTTGCGGTGCGAGCGTCAAGATCGAGTCTTTTGGACTTTTTGAGGGCTCGAGGACGAGAGTCTGCAGTAGGAGGAAGAAGAGGAAAGAGGCGGCGGATGCATTTGAGGCAGGTAAGAGGAGTGCGAACGTGGAAGCTGAGATTTTCGAGTTCATGCAAAACTCAGCGAAGCCGACAGATTTTCCTACCAAGTTGGAGCTCGTCGCGGCTGGGAGGGCAGATTTAGCGGAGGCTGTGGTAGCTCAGGGCGGATGGCTCGCTTTTGGCTGGGACCTCGATGACAATGAGGTGAAGTCTCCCATTGATGAGGGGGTTACCGTAACTGTTCTGCCATGCAAAAGTGAAGTTGCAGAAGATGGTAGAGTCTACCAAGAGAGGGTTTCTAATGGCTCCGACGGCTGCCCTTCCACACCATCTTCTTCAGGAAGAACATTGTGAGTGGGAGATGCGCTTGCTGAGACAATTTGTTGCTGCTTTATTTTCCTTTTAATTTACTTGTTTTGATTGATTTTCTATATTTTTCAGGGAGACAGCGGAGCAGGAAGAGGGTGGTGGGGTGGAGGGAATATTGAGCAGGCTGAAAAAAGAAAGGAACTTGTCTTTGATAACAAGTGGGAAGGTAGTGAATCGTCTGGATTCATACACAAAACCTATAGCTGATCGAGACGGTACAAGTGAGTTTATATATTTCAGTTTCTGACATATATCTGATAATTTGCCATGACACAACAAAATTATACATGCTTCGCTTCTATGATCTTAAACACTTTAGACCCAACAAAGATATGTTCTTCGAACGATACAGTTCCGTATCGTGCTATACCGATATGCTTTTGATACTTTTTTAAATATAAAATCTATTAATTTATTTTTTTTATATTTGATCGCTGTAGATGTTTATTATTGGGTTATATTTGAAATGTAATGTTGAGTTTAAGTTACAAGGGGTATTTTTTTCTCTATCTATCTTGTAAAGAGTTAAGCAGAGAAAAAAAATTTAACCATCCTTAAGAGGTTTTTTATCTTTATTTTTCTTTTTGTGTGAAGGGAAAAAATAATAGACTAAGGCCCCATTTGGTAGGGGTGATAGGGATTAAATCGGTTGATTATGATAGGACAAGAGGAGTGATTAATATAATCACTCCTCACACCAAGGGATTATACCAAACACTACCTAAAGAGTAAAAAATTAACAAGGAAGAAAAAAGTTAACGAATTAAAGAGAGAGAAAAAAAGAAGCGGGAAAAATTAGAGTAAATAGATGTTAGAAAATAAAAATTTAACCTAAATATTAAAAAAAACATGGATCGTGGTGCCCCCACGACCTGCAGAGTGGATCCATTAAGACCAAATCAAACATAAGATTCAACTTGGTAAAACTTCGGTCGAGCTCATCCAATCCAAAGAGCTTGCTTTGTGTAAGTTTATTTATTACAATTAAATAAATAATAACTAATAAAATAGATTAAAATTACTATTTATAAATAAATAAATAAATATATATATATTTTAAAGTTTAAAGTAATTCATATAATTCTCACATTTAAAAAAAAACTGTAAATAGAAAGGAATAAACAATTCTACTGCTTATATTTAATTTAATAAGTGAAATGCTTTTCAATGATGAAACTTTACTTAGTGAAAATTGTTTCCGTTGGAAGGTGCAGTGTAAATCTGATCTTGAACTACACCACCTTTGAAACCAACATTCACTAAAAGTCTAAAACACAGAATATTAGAAAATCAATGCCATGGTGCACATCGATGGTTGTTCACAAGTTTTTTAATTTTTCATGAGGACCTTTAGGAGGGTCCAACTCCTAGCTGCAACCCTATATTGGCCCCCATATAAGAGACACCTACCATGGATTTCTAGAGTCACATCTCATGGAAATTATCTTTTTTCAAAGTTTTCTCAAGAAAAGGCTTCCCTTTTTCTATGTAGAAGTACGAGTCATTACCATATGAATGGGGGTGTGAACATTCACATCATAAAGAACTCTATAGGTTTTTAAAATTTTAATTACTTTTGTAACCAACCAATTGGCGTGATATTACTTCATTAAATCTCTATCAAAGAGTCGTCCATCATAAAGGTTGGGTTGCCAAT
Organism: Kaempferia elegans; assembly: GCA_037974815.1. NCBI lineage: Eukaryota > Viridiplantae > Streptophyta > Magnoliopsida > Zingiberales > Zingiberaceae > Kaempferia > Kaempferia elegans. The sequence goes on from JBBPFQ010828916.1 coordinate 8,157, forward strand.
GTTGGAAGACCCATTATGGATAGCTCTTCATTCCACCCAATGATTTTAAGATCACAATTCTATTTTAACCTTTTAGTAAGATGAGGATGGATAGGATAAGAAATGAGAAGATTAGAGAGAAAGTCGGGTTGCATCTATTGAGATAAAAATATACGTTTAAAATGGTACGAATATGTACTTAAACACCCATAAATGTTCTAGTTAGCCGATTTAAAACTATGATAAATATGCACATCAAACGAGGAAGACCAAAAAAAGACTTGTAAGACTTGGCTATTATTGTTGACGAGTAAGATAATCGCACACAATTCTGAACTGTCCTTTTATTTTTTCACACACACACACACACACACACACACATGGTGGATATATAGCATGTTGCCACAAGTAGAAATTTGAGCATGTGCACAACTATGACAAACATGATAAATAATTATCATTGTACTCAATGTGTAACTTGACTAGTATGAAGAGCTACTTGCAATTGTTATAGTGCTCAATCGAGTATTTATGGATCATAATTCAAAGTCATGCTAACCGCAAGACACAAATCAAATTAGCCTCGATTTATTTTCCATAAATTTTAACTATAAGCAAGCTAACATATATATTGAATAATTATTCATGCAAAAGCATGTGAGTATTTTATAAGACAAATAAATTTATCTAACATCTTTGTAATTAACTAATTTCATAGCTCACAAGATCATTTCATATATAAATATTGTGCGACATTTATTTGATCTTAATTGCAAAGGTTTTAGCTAAAAAATGAAAATTATCAAGGCTAATTAAGTTGCTAATGTCCAATTGCATGCATTTAACCGAGTATCAAAAACATATCCAGTATAAGACAACATTATAGCACATATTTAAAGCATGGTGTTGTTTTTATTTTAAATACACATTTAGTTATAAACATGAGCCGTATCCACCTCTCACGTTTTTAATGTATGAAAAAGCTATTATATGAAAGAACCCTATAAAAATATATAAAATTTATGGATTTTAGGGTTTAGGGTTTAACAACTTTTTTTTAATAAAATAGAATAAATTACCAGTTAAATATATATATTTATTTGAATTTTAAAATAATTCCAACAATTCAATGATCCAAATAGGTGAACTAGTTTTTTATGATGAAAGAATTATCTCATTGAGTTATAGGAGCATCTGTATATAGCTGTGTGAGCACAATCTTATTTTTCAAATAAGTGCAAGATTGAGTTATGAATATTGATTTTGATACATAAATCTGATTCATCTCTTATCTTTTGTTTCTAATCTCATACATCTAAGCAAGTATCTTGTGCAAACCACAACATTAGTAGATAGTGTGAATATGTAACTACATCTTATTTTCAATTCAGAAATAAGCATAAATTCGGTTACCTTTGCTAGCAATATGTTATTATAGACCCAGAGCTAAGCATAAATTCACCTTAATTTCTTTGCTTGTCGGTTGGATTTTGTTTGATTGAAATGGAAAACATCTATTTTCAATTACTTTTATCTGGTGGTTTGTTGCTAACTTTCATTATTCCTTGTTGGTTCTGGTTCATAAATGTAGGAGCAATTACTCAATTGTTTATTACTAGTCATTTTTTGATATCGAGTCATATTTGCCAATATTTTGGTTTATGAAAATCTTTGTTTGCTTAGATTTTGATGGAAGTTGCTATTCTAAATGCAGAATTAGTTGCTTGTAAACTTGATATTCAGAGTAATGCAGGAAATACTAGATCCAAGTTATCAGAATCTGAAACTTGCATTTCACAAAACTCTGATCAAATGGTCGAGGCAAATAATACGAAATTCAAAGATGTCAATGGCACAAAAGGTGCATTCCATGACACGTGGAGGAGTTGGAGTCTTCAAAGAGCTGGCTTTTCTTTGACGGACTTTGAAGGTAATTTACAGCTGCAGTTGCATTTTAAGTTTCTGTATCTATACTTCTATAGGGTTAAAAACTTTGTGCTTTTCAGCTGCTGAGATTGTCCCCAATGACGATAGAAGGTTCTCAGAAGAGCACCCTTTAGATGTTGAAGCTTCTAGTAATGAGTTTCATAAACAAGCGCAGAACAACATGTCTTATAAAGGAAGAGATGAAAAGGCAGTTGACAAAAGTAAGATACTTGCACGTCTTCAGCGATTGGAGGAGGATCTTAACTCTGCTGCTCACATATTACAAGCTAGAGTCAATGGTGCTACTTTCCAAAAGGTTTGTCATGTCTTTCTACATGTAGCAATTTTTTTTTCCTTTTTTTTTTGGAATAATGTGAACCTATTTCTCATAATTGGCTGAATTTGCCAGTGTGTTTTGTACATTGTCCTTTCATTTCATTTGTTTGTTTCTTCAACTATTATCTTCATATTTGTAATATTGGTGAAATTTTATAATTTCAACTGCTATTCTCATTCAGTTCTGGTTCTTCAGCACCAAGAAAACTCATTAGATGAGCTGCATAGTCTTTCTGATGCTTGGGAATTCCAAGAAACTGAAATTATGAAAGCTCGAGATAAGTTGAGGTCTATTCGAGCAAAATTGACTGTTATAGATGGAAAACTATCACTTGAGATCAGGTTTGCTATTCAATGCTCGGCCTCAAATCTTTACTGAATTCTTGTCATACATGTAATGTTAGGATTTTACGTGTAGGGAAGCACAGAAAATAGCTGAAGAGAAACAAAGTAGTATTAATGCTGCTCAAAAGGCTTTATCACTCCTTCATACGACCTGTATCGTCTGGCCTACTTCGGCTTCAGAGGTTTTACTTGCGGGATCTTTTGATGGATGGGCTAATCAGGTAAAATTTTTCTCCTGCTTACGTTTTTTGGTTTGCATAATGTATGTAAGTTGAGTAATATACAAAAATAGATTCATGGTTCATTAATGTAGAGAACTGAAATGATCTAAACCCCAATCGAGTTATCTTATTTGTTATATTAACTATCCTAACGCACCTTCTAGTTCCAACTAGGTACTTGCATCCATTGTTTGCTTTCAAATAGTTTTTCTTTTCATGAGCATAATCTAACAATGCAAAATATTGTACTCAGAGAAGGATGGAACGATCAAACTCAGGCTTCTCTTTGCAGCTAAAGTTGTACCCTGGTAGATACGAGGTTAGCAATAGTTTTTATTGGTAACAATCTTCTTTATGAATCAGAAGCATGCTTGGGCTATCTCGCTTTGACACAGATCAAGTTCATTGTTGATGGTGTATGGAAAGTTGATCCATTGCGCCCTACCGCGCACAACAATGGTCACGAGAATAACCTACTCATGGTTGATTGAAGTGCATCATGTTTAACAAGTGTTCCCGGTATGATTTTTGTTCATCATGTTTTTTGCGGCTGAGAGCTGACATATGCGGGATGTTTTTCTTTTGTGCTTTTGATGCAAAATAGTTAAACAAGTTACCGCTTTCACTCGGTGCATTTCTTAGATACTAAAATTGTTAGATGCTCGTTGGCATCTATAAACATCAGATGACATCCAATTCGATCCATGGATTAAATGGAAACTCAAATTTATAGGTTCTCTATCCTTACAAACATTTACAAGAACATATTGTAATTTACGATCGCAAAATCAAGATAGTGAGTGGCATGGACGAGTGGGAAAAATGATCTTTATGATAGTGTAGGAGCTAAATACTCAGATATAAACATTTTATGGCAAATCGAATCTTCTTGTTTCAATTGAAATTTTGGTGTGACCTCTTGTTGCTTAATGCATGTTCATGGTTGGCAGCATCAGGAGCTTGTTTAGAGAAGCCGGATAGCAATGATGACGTTGAAGCGGTCCTTTACGTCTTGTGGCTGTGCGCCGAAGAATCTAAGCGAACCTCAACAATTGCAGTGCTGCAACATCAGATGAAGGCATTTGTTCCTATTGTTCTTTCAACTTACACCGATAGTTTATGTGCAGGAGCTATTTTATGGAAGGCTGTTTTATGGAAGCCAAAGACAATGCTACCGTCTGGTATCACTGTGCATGTAGACTGAAGGCATTGTTATCGCCTTATACTGTGTGCATGTCGACTGATCCTCTTACAACCACATTACGATTGCTCTAGCAAGACATAAATTTTTTTATATGGAATCTTGTAAAACTAAACAAGCAACTCAATAAGCTCAATAATGTAGATTAAAAGTTGTAATACATCAAGCTCGATGAGCTCGCATTGGGTGCGGATCAAGCTTGACAAGCTTCATAACAAACTCATTAGAACACAAATCTTAAGGCTCAATGAGGCAACTCAACTACAGCTCAGTCAACATCTAACATTAAGATCAAATGCATGCAATCTTCTAAAGAGAGTAAACAAACAATGTAGAGATCATTCTATTGCATTTTTTTTTTTTTTGAATAGAGATGTCA
>JBBPFQ010829022.1:0-12541 GCA_037974815.1 Kaempferia elegans
TTATTCAAAGAATGTCTGCTTGTTGAACCCAAAGCTAAACTTAAATTTAACACAAATTAAAACAACCACTGAAAATTAATCTAACTTATCTCACAAAATTATAGGATATCTATATCTTAAAACCTAGACTGGGTGAGATGATTTAGAACCCTAAAAATTCAAATTAATCAAAACTTTAATTTAACTTTAATCAATTAAAACTTTAACTTTAAATTAAACCTCAAATTAAACAAACTTTAATTAAACCTCAAATTGAATAAACTTTAATTTTAATTAAACCTTCAATTAATTAGAATTGTAAAATTCAACTCAATCAACTTAATTATATTGGTGTGGATTGCACCAAAATTGAATCTAAGTTTTGATATTATCAAATGTTCAAGTTAAGTCTTATTGTAATCTGATAAACTTGCTAAACGTGCAAGATGATTACTCAATCGGAAAGCCCTAATCGAGTCTAGGTAGGATCGTGGAAGCCAGACAGGAAGTCCAAGTGGATCAAGGACCTGACACGTGACAGACAAGACTCGATAGGTCTGGAGAATCTGATATCGAGAAGAAGTCTCAGTGAGTCGATCTATGCTAAGCAATAAAGTCCAAACAGGTGTAGAAGACTCGATGTTTGGCAAATAAGTTGAAATAAGTCATTGGAGTTAGTACAGTGATGTTGTATCCCATTTGGGACAAACCTTAAGCGCTGATCTAACCAAAGAAACTTGTATAAAGGTTCTAAATTGAGATCGGGACAATTCTAACTTCTAAATCATGCATATTATTAATTATCTATTATAACTTATTTTTATAGGTTAATTGACACTTGTTTTTTTTAAAAGAAAAACAGGATAAATTTTTATAATCCAACCTATATTGATAGCTATCATAAGTTGTCTTTCCATTACAAATTGCCCCTCATTCAAACGCGATGCGGATCTAGGTTGGGTGCCATTAGCTCAACCCAACGCTCATGGACTAAAGCCCCAAAAGTTAATGGCCGGCCCATAAAGCCGGCCCATCCAAGTAGACCAGCCACGTCACGCCCTTCTGCAATCCCAGCTCCAGACTTCGAACGCCTATATAAACCGACCCACTCCGTCTCTCATTCCTTTATTCGCTGATCGCGAGGGCGGAGCGATCTTCCCCCTCTTCCGCCTCCTTCCGCAGATTCCTCCTTCTCGACCCTTTGCTTTCCGATCGGAACCCTAAATACCCGCTCTCCAACCTCTCAATCGCCCGCTGACGCCGTCATCGCCGCGGACGCTGCAACTGTTGCCCTAATTTTCGCCGCTCACCTCGATCTACTCACCAATGGCAGTTATCGCTATGGATGCTAAGTATAAGACGACTGTCAAGGAGCCCGGGATTCCCGGGGTGCTCAAGATGGTGATTCCCCCCGGTTTTATTGAACTTTTTTTTTGTTGTCATAAGCTACTTTTAGCTTAGAATAGCGTGAATCTTCGATTGCAGTAGATAATTCACTTTTTAGCCAAATGTTTCTAGGCACGATGAATCTTCATTTCAGTCTATTCTATCCTTTGCAGTCTAGTTTCATTGCTTAGTGCTTAGGAAAATCCAATTGCAGTTTACCACATAGCATCCATGTTTCATTCTCTGGAGAAAGATTATGAGCCAGCGGAATCTCAAGAACATTCCTTCATTGCCAAATAACTAATGTTAAACCTGCTGTTGTTGGTCAATCTCTTTCCCTGTCTGTAGTAGATAGTGGTTCGGATTTTACTTCTGATGATCTTGATGGAGATTATTTAGTGTCGGAATGCCTCATGTTATTTCTGATGGTAATGATCAATATCATTCCATGTCTTTCAGATGGAAGATGTATTTTCTTTTACTCCACATGATCCGAGGTCAGCAAAGAAGCTTAAAGTAGATTTTAGAAACATTAAAGGTAAGGTAGCTTTCCTCATTTTTGCACCCCTCTAGATTCTCTTGTTCTACAATTTTCATGAAACAAAGTTGTTTTTGGTTCTTGTCATGCATCATATGTTGTCATGTGATTTCCAGGTCATAAATTCAGCAAAGATGGTTCAAAGCAGGCATTGTTGAACCTTACGCAAGATCCAGAAAAGGTGTTTTATGATTCATATTTATACCTAATCTAAACATTTCCTGATAATTTTAGTATACAGGAAAAGAGTTAGTGTTTGCTATCAAAATAATGTGCTGCTATATCAATATCCATATTCTCCTTGTATCCTCACTATTTCAGGGTGGAGGCTACATTTTTGAGTTCAATAATTTTGCGGAACGCAATGCTTGTCGAGATTTTGTAGGTAAAATCTAGTTTCTTTGACGTATTATTTAGCTTGGAATTTTTTTATAAGTTTTCTTAAATAAAGATTATTTATATACAAAATAATGTATTTAATTGTGTATTTGTTTTATCTTTAAAGATTGTAAAATTGGTTATTATCTTATGTTATTAATTCAGAGAAAATATTCATTTTTTTTTGGACTTTGTATCAAATCTCTAGTTGATATACAACTATAGTTTTTGTGGATGTAAACTTTCTTCCTGCACCATTTCTATTGATCAATGTATAGTATCACATGAGGCTACGGTGCGGTATGGGTTCTCACTCTTAAAGATCCCACTTGTGACACATGAACTATAACAAATGTGCATAATTGTCTCTACATACAACAACAACAACAACCAAGCCATAAAAAAATAGATAACTCCAAACACTGCATAAACTGTAAATGTCACATGCATTTTACAAATAAGTTGCTCCAATGCCAATTATATCATCCCTATAGGAAGGCACATGTCCTTTGCAAACCAAGGACATCAATCCACTAATCCTAGCAACTAGACAATTTGCATTCGTTGAAATGCCACATGAACATTGTAGCGAGCACCAGAAATGCCCATATTGAATATTGCAATGAAGTTTAAATGACATGTTTAAACTTTAAAGATCATAAAAGTAAGCTGCAGCTGCAGGTTCTGTAGATGGAAATTGTCTTTGAGATGAATGAGTTGTCATTGGTTAAAATATTACCTATGTAGTTGAGTCAGGGTAATATTGACGTAGCCTACTCCAAATAGTTTGATTAAATGTGTTTATATGTGCTATGAAAATGCAGTGTGTTGATAAGTTTGTCATTTGAACATTTCTGTTGGCTTGTAAAGTAACGGGCTACCCCTTAACAGGGAAAGTTTTAGGGAAGTTTCTGACTTTGACATCCGAACAAACTGATCAGCCATCATCTGAGAAAGTTATTGCATCTGAGAAAGCTACTGTTTCAATCGAACAACTTAGCACTAAAGAGATGGAGCACAGAATGAAGCTGTTGCGAGAAGATAGGTAATATTTATGTTTTGGTCTAACTATTCAACCTTTCCGGTCTCTTTTTCTCAATCTTCTCGTGGAGGTAGAAAGTATTTGGTTCTCTTGATTTTTTTTAATTGACCATTTGATTAAAGTCTTCTTCTAAGTCTTATATCCTCAAATGTTATCTCAATTTGTCATTGGTTACTTTCAAGCAATCTGCTAGATTAGAAAATAATTTAATAAATATTTTTTTTACTAATGTAGTTGATTTATGTTCATCTGCCTCTCTTTGATGGTATTGAAATGTGAATATCCTGAATTTTATGGCTGTTTCTCTCTTCTGTAGCAGTTGGTATCAAATTTTACATTAAATGTATTAAAATCTTGAACAATGAGAAATGCTCTGCTTGTGTTGGAACCTATCTTTCCTATATAGATATATATGTATATATGTAGCAATACCTGAATACCTGATCTACACATGCTAACTTGTGCATTCTGCAGTGAATTGCAAAAATTGCACAAAGAACTTGTCTTTGGCAATGTGCTGACAGAATCTGAGTTTTGGGCCACGAGGAAGGTGGGTAAACTATTTTAAACCAGCGAGAATCCATTAGTTAAATATTTTGTCTTACTTCAGATGATATTGAAATATTCTCTTGGCCTTATCTAATGCAGGCTCTACTCGATGATGATTCTGATAGAACATTAAAGCAGCAGGCAGGCTTCAAAAGTGCAATGCTTGCAGATATAAGACCATCAGCTGATGGTCAGGTAGTATAGGACTTTCTCCTTGAGTCACTATTTTTTTTTTGTATTTTCTTTTAGTTTTAATTACTGCCTTAACTGCTTTCAAGCCATGGATGCCCCATCCATTTGGGATTGGCTACATGGACCTTCTCCCTCCTCAAGCTTCTGTTAAAAAATTGTTTTTCTTCTTTAATTACTCATTGTAGAAGATTCTATTGATTTACTTTAATTCCACTTTTGTTGATATTCTTGGCAGACCAATAAAGTCACCTTCAGCCTGACGCCGGAGATAATTCATCAGGTAAATACATTTTTTAATAGAATTATTTAATAGATGGAAACAGGTGATAGATATTTGTTTTAAGCTGTTTATGTTTATGAGAGGAACTTCTATTAATAACGTAGTAGATTGAGTGGATGGGAAACTAAGTAGTATGTTTAGTGTAAAGAAGATGGTTATTCTTCTTTTATTGCTACCATTCTTTTCGGACTAATGGACTCTGACTTTTTTTTATTTCACAGATTTTTTCTGAAAAACCTGCTGTTCATCGGGCATTTTTGAATTTTGTTCCAGGCAAGGTACGATGATATTTTTTTGCCAGACCGTTATACCCTTCACAACCTTTTTTTTTTTTTGTTTATCCGATCTCCTTTCATGGCTTTAATGTTTTGTTTACTCGGAGGGGCAGATAAAGAAGGGAAAAGAATCAATCAAGGAAATATATTCCTAGGGAAGGGGAGCGGAAATCCGATGGATAAAAGTAAATGAGAAGAAGGGGAGACGGGAAAGGAATGGACATCGGCGGCAACGATAGTAGCGTCTTTGCTCCTTGGTGCTTGAGCCATTGGAGAGGTAGGAAGAGGCTAAGCTTGTAGAAGATGATGGTTCGGTGAGGTTGAGCATGGTGTAGAAGACTAGAAAGCTTCCACCTTGTCCTTCGAAAACCTACTTTTTTCTTCGAGACCAGCAATTCAAACCCTGCAATCGAACTTTTCTTCCCAATGTCTTCACATCCACAGCTCTGGAATTCGCTAAAAATATCTTTAATAAACCCTAAATTTCAATCAAAAACCAATCTTCTGACAGGAATCTCACGAAAACCCAAAGAATCATAGAATGAAATATTCCAAGAGAATCAACCAGAAACCAATCGGAAACACAGAGCTACACCAATTCCTGCCTGAACGCAATCAGAACTGAGATCTGCAGTGACGATTGAGTCGGAAGTGACGATTGAGTCAGAAATTAACACTAGATTGGAGGTTCCCGAAAAAAGTTGTCGGTTGGGTTGGGGAGGAAGATGAGAGGGAAGAAGGCAGTTGGCTGCGTTTAGATGTTGAAGTTGCGAGACCAGACCTCACCCGTGTTGAGATGGCGAGGTCGCGAGGCCGGACCATGCCCACGACCTCGTGGTGAGGTCACGAGGTCAGACCTTGTTCGTGGCAAGGTTGAAGCGAGAAGCGGAAGGATGGATAGAAGCTTTCCGTTTGATTTTGGGTGGACGAGAAAACGTATCAAATTTGATCCACGCACGTAATTGAAATATGTCCATCGTTATTGTTTTAAATAAGCAAACAATTAAAAGTGTCTCCATTGATTTGGAATCCATCCTTTATATGATCCGCCCCTTCAAGTAAACAGGGCTTAAATATTTCAATCATGGATAATGTTATCCTTTTCCCTTTGATACTATAGCAGTGCATGTTAACTCATTTCTTTGGGATTTCTAGATGACAGAAAAGGATTTTTGGACAAAATATTGTAGAGCTGAATATCTCCACAGGACAAAAAATTCTGTAGCTGCTGCAGCGGAGGCAGCTGAAGATGAAGAACTTGCTGTTTTTTTGAAGCGTGATGACATACTGGCAAATGAAGCGCGGCGAAAGGTACTACTTACTGGGCTGATTTAGACATCGGCCTACTACAGTTCTCTCAGATTATTTTGCAACTGCATAGGTTGTTAAGATTTATGAACTATGGATGCTGCAGTTTTGTGAGTAATACTCTATTGTAATGCAGATCAAACGGGTTGATCCAACCTTAGACATGGTAGCTGATTTTAGTGATGATGGCATTCGTCTTTCTGTACGTATGAGATACTTGCCCTTTCTCCTTTTGTAGAATTTCTTGTTGGGTTGATTTCCATGTTGGTTCCGTAGGGTTAAAATTAGCAGCCAATGATAAACTGGAAAGTTTGCATTAATGTGACGATTGGCAACAAGTCTGCTGACTAACAAGCATGATGAGCGAGTTTGCTTACCCAATTCCACTGTCTATTGGTTTTGGATTACCTGCCCTAGCTACTTTTTTCGCATGATCAGGAATTTCCTTTTTGTTATAGTAATTGAAAATTTGATGTTTACTAGAATTTTTTTCCCAATTGTTTTCTTTGCTATTCTTGTTATTTGGTTGAGTTAATTGTTTCCTGGGTCTTAATTACATTTGATAGTAAATAATAATAATTAGTGTCCTTGAATAATTTCGCACTCATTACAAGTACATCGAATCACTTGTATTTGCCAAATGTAGTTTGTTTTTTGTTAATTTACAGAATCATGTAATTCTTCGAGAAGGCAACAGGGAGACTATTGACAGCGAGAATGATTTTGCTAAGAGGACTCTTGCACAAGATGTTAACCGTCATGCAGCGGTTGTTCTTGAAGGGAGGGCATTAGGTGAGACAAACTATTCATATAATTTAAACATAATCCTAGTTATCTCTTACTGTAACTATGGTTGGCAAACTCAGCCTATCCCAACATGGATCAACCAAGTCCGCTCAGAATAGGCAGAAACCAATCCACTTTTGGCCAAGAAATTGGGAAATGCTATTGATCTTTGGATGTATGCAAGAATTCAGGAAAGAAAAAGAAAATTGGGAATCCAATTGATTTTGGGAGAATTCAGATACAATTATGAATTGAAGGAACCAACTCTTTTCTCCAAATGGGTTTTTTGTGGTTGAAAACACTGGGAGAAAAAGAAAAATAAAGTCGTCTAGGATTCAAATACCTCATAACTGCGTGTTTGTAGAAAGAAGATGAGCAGGCCTTTGGTCAGAAGGGAAAAAGAATTGGTGCCTTGAAGTTGAGGGAGTGCTAAATCCGAAAGGAGATGAGGAATGGAGTGTCCCTGCACCGAGTTTGTTTATTAATTGGAAATTTGCAAAGTTTCTAATATACGAAGCAATATTAACATTTAATGTGTTTAATTGATTCTATGGCAAATGAGGAAGAGAAAGCATCATTCTAACAATATCAATTAGTTATATTCTGGATTCTTAATTATCACCTTGTATTTTATTCATACAATTTTAGTTTGTTATATTAGTTGATTAATTAACGTAATTCATTTTACTAATCATTTACAAGACATTAATAATTGCCAAATGTAATTAATTATGTCTAAGTTTGTTAATTGTATCTAAATTTTCAGTTTGTAATTGTTTTTAGTTAAGATACTGTTTGATATTTCTTTTATTTCTTTATTAATTATATGACACTGTAACTAATTACTAAAAATATTATCAATAATAAGATTTTTTGTGTTATTAACATATGAATAATCAGATTAGGTGTGGGGAAAATGTGATAATTGAAGCAGATGGATTTAAGGTGGATCGGAATGCCATATTTAGAGGGAGAGGGCGATAAGAATGTGTCAAAATGAAAAACATTGGTTATAACTCTGGGATTCTTGCAATCTTTCTTACCTCCAAGGAGGTCTAGGGTAGTCAACATCAACTTCCGTCTAGCTGTGATTCCGATTGGTAATATGGTTGATATTCAATATTTCCTGTTAGTTTTTCCTCCCTAAGTGCAGTATTAAGCCAACTGGGCCCGCTCTGATACAATCTTCACCATCACTCTTGCTTTGTGGATATAGATATCGAGTTAGGAGACACACGGGCTGTAGCTGAAGCACTTGCAAGGTCTAAACAAGGTTAGCAACACATTATTCATTATTAATATGTCCCCTCCGTATGTTTATCAATTTTACATAATTTTATGTTTGTTTATGATTGCTTCAAGAAGCCTCATCTGTTGACACATCTGATGAGAATGCTGAGCTAGAGAGGCTGGAAAGGGCAGCTCGAATGATTGAGAATAAAGATCTTCAGGCTTCCCATAGCCTTCCATACGCATCACTATGCATCGAGGTGTATTTTGCTTGTGTGAATCATGAAATATTTGTTATGATAACACAAGCGAGTAATAATGCTTGTTGTTTCAGGATCCACGAGAGTATTTTGATTTTCAACAAGTAAATGCACTAAAGGCTTTTGGTGGCACTGGTTCTAGAACAATAGATTACAGCCTAAATACTGAGGATGCATATTATTATATAATGCAACAGATCTCTGAGGTGAAGTTGCAAGGTGTACATAATCCTGTTGTTCAATCTGACACTGCTCTTAAGGTAGATTTCTTCAAACTGAGGGTTAACTTTTCTCTTAACTATTTGGTTCTGTTTCAGGATTATTTCTATATATCTTGCATATCTACTTTTTTCATACATTTTTTTTTTCAGATTGCTTTGCTAGCATGTCTTCCAAGTGCATTGAATTTTTAAATTTGTTGCATGTGTTTTGCTTGAGAAATTGGAGCAAATTTAAGGTGCTTTATTGGCAAAGTTTCTTTGAATGAGAGCCTTGGCGCAATGGTAAAGTTGTTGTCATGTGATCTAGAGGTCACGAGTTCGAGTCTCTAGAAACAACCTCTTTGGGTTCAAGTCTCTGGAAACAACCTCTTGCAAAGCAGGATAAGACTGCATATAATAGATCCTTTTCCGGATCCTGCATTGGCGGGACCTTCGGTCACCCGACCGCCTTTTCTATATTGGAAAAGCTTCTTTATTCCCTTTTACTTGCGGCCTTTTTCCTTCCTAAGTTTTGGCAATTACCAAATATTGCTTACTGCAATATCATTCCCGATCAACTTCCTTTTGCTTCTTTTGTTTCAATTCTCTCCGCTTTTTAATGGTCCTTATACTCGCATCCTTTCCCTTTCCTCTTGTAGATCTGGTGATTATACTAATATAACCTCTTGCAAGTGTTGGATCTTCCCTAACCATAAACAGAAACTCGATAATATCATGTTTGATGTTGACCTTTATTTTAGAGAAATGCTTTAGTCTGTATCATTTAATTTACATGTTCATAAATTATGACTATTGTATGGAGCAGGAAAACCTAACTCACTCACTGGTATGAGCTAGGTTCTTACTGGGCTTACACAGCAGATTTCGAGTACCAGATATAATCTTGGAAAGAATCCACAGGAGAGCGTCCTTGATAGATTACCTAAAAGGACCAAGGATGAAATTATGCTTGTGAGTTTCCCTTGGAACTTTAAGATTGCACGAAGATTTCTTAAATAATTCCTGAAAGATTTTATACGAGTAGCTGTTGCATGCAAATTTCCTATTTGCTTGATCATGCATTGTGTTAGTTCTCCAATTATGTAGAATATTGCATTGATTTCTGTGCTGCAAATTTTGCAATTCAAATGTTTTATGGCTCTTTCTTGTCATTTAGAGAACTCTTACACCTTGCTTTTTTTTCAGCATTGGATGTCAATTCAGGAGTTACTTCGACACTTTTGGTCATCTTATCCAATCACAACTGCCTTCCTATATAATAAAGTAATATCTCATTTCCTGCTACTTTCTTTAATCACCTACCAGTTTTATTACCATGCTTAATTAATCAGAGTTCTAGGCTTTGTTGCTCAACATTTGAAATAAAAAATTTTGTTTTTTTTTCAAAAATAGTGAAGCCAAGAACTCTATGATACATATATACATAATGTGCATTGATAGTTGAACATTATAAGATAATTTCAACAATTTTGCATGAAATTTTAAGGTGGTGTCTTCTGGATTGTGAATCAATACAAGACTCAGATGATCTTTGTATAACAGTATCTCAGTTCAGTTGTACTAACTCATGCACTCGATGGTTTCTATTGTCTTTGCTGCTCCAAACTAAGAATAGTAATCGTCATCTCTCGCTGTCCTTTTATGAAGATTTATTTGATATAGTTAGCTACTATTGTCTTCCTTAATCAAGGCAGCTACAAACTTCCAATCATCTCATGTTTAATTTTTCTGTGTAAGTTGTCTTCTTTTGGCGGCTTTGATTGTTTAAGCAGTTGCATTTTAGGTATTCCTTTGAACATGATAATTCTATGGAAAAAACCTAGTTACCAAATTCACACAGAACACCTACTTGCTTCATGGTTTCTCTGTATATTATATTCTGTTTTGTATATTATATTCTGATTTACCTCCTTGTTGACACCATTCAAAATCTGCAAATTCTTCACTATCTGAAACAATATTTGAATCAGGTTCTTAGGCTAAAGAGTGCTATGGCTGATATCTATCAGAAGCTCAAGGTATAATGTCCTTTTTCATCTATCAATACATCTTTTAAATACGTAGTTTGTATGCGTATGTTATTCATGCTTATAGTAAGAGAAATACAGATTAACTGAAAATGCATACTTTTTTTCTGTGCGACTTTGCTAAAATCTCAATTTACTTGTTTCTTTGAGATCTGCTGTGAGGTTAGAAGAAATGGATTTTGCATAATGTATACTCAATTTTAGCAAAACTATGTTAGCAAAATTGAGGCAATTTACAGAGGCCTTTTTTTTTTTTGCCAATCTTGTAACATTTGGGAGGAATTTTCATTTCAGATTTTAGATCTTTGATATCATCTTTGAATCTTGGGATATTGATTTTATTTCTTTCCATTTCTTTTTTATGTGGTATTTTAAAGCTATCTGCACATAACATTTCCTTCTCTACATTTCCAGGCCATAAAGGACGTGCAGTCAGATTTCCGGCATCAAATCTCTCTTCTTATTCAGCCCATGCTTCAGGTACATCAGTCCTTCATAGTTTGCCAAGTCTCGTGCAGTAGCTGGATCTTAATAAACGAAAGTACATGCGTTTTAGAATTGCTCTTGATCTTCTTAGAATTAACTTTCATATATTTCTAAAGATTAGGAATACTTTGAAAATAAGTAAATGGCAAACTCTCTTTATTCCATGCAATTCAATTTAGAAAAGAAAAACGAACATTTCTAATTATTAAGAATGTTTCCCATTTTCATTGCTTCATGATTGCAATAAGGTTAAGGGGATTACTGAGAAAATGTCTTATTCAATTTAGAATGAATGTGAGCATAGTAACTCAAGTTGTTGGTAGAAACTTTCATCAAGAGCGACAAGTAAATCTAAATACACTGGTCTAAAATTAGCATATTCACCGAAAAAAAGAAGAGAAAAAACCATATCACGTGCCTAAGCATCAAGAGAGATTTTAGATTCTGATTATTTCATTTCTGCATTTTTAATTTTTTCCTGGAAAACGTCCTTTCTCTTTCCTTTTATTTTTTTCACAAATTGGCAAGAAAAACTATATGCAAATGAAATTATATATGCTTGCACTCAGCTAAATCTCGATCATTTGGTCCTTGAAACCAATTTGACAAAGATAATAACTAGTATTCATTTCCGGTTTCCATGTTTGATGTTACCTTATAGCCTTTCCTCATTCAAGGTCGATGTTGTTAATTCGATCCCATTTCTGCCTAATCAGCATACCCTTTCAGTTTCAAATATTAGTGTTTACACCCTTATCCTTGCTTTCCATCATTCCAGGCTCTGGATGCTGCGTTTGCTCATTACGATGCAGAAGAACACAAGCATCCAACAAAAAATGGAGCCAAACCGAATGGTTTTGTTCAGTAACAATGTCTTCTCTTTTTGTTTTTCTTCTGTACATTTAATTAAATTTTGATATAAACATATTCTTGGAGCAACTTTAAACCGAAGAGAGGAGAGAAGACTTCACATCGACAGTTCTTGTGCTTCAGATGTTTATGACACTTCATGCATCCACGGTGTCACTTGTTGCTTTCTTTGATTTTGAGCCATCATATTCTTTCTAGTTCCACATTGTGCATGCTGCTACATGTAACTCCATGTATCAAGATTATGACAAGGAAACAGTTAGGACTCTTAATATACCGACAATTTGTCGCCCTTCTTCATGATGGTCCATGCTTAGTTCATCGATTCTTACCCTACTACCCTCTTTAACTGAACCAATCGCGACCAACTCATCCATGCTCTACTTGCTCCATTGTACTATTCTAGTCTTTAACTCTACACGTTGAGGCTTGGGAAAGGGTTGGTAATCTTTACTCCGAGAGATTCTCGGAGATTGTGGTAAGCAATTCGGCTTTTTACCAAATCACGCACTCAAAGATTTGTATTTATTAAATCACGCACCGCACTTTCAAATTTACCAAATCACGCAAAAAAAATTTTGAAATACCTTTTTTACCCCTACCCCTAAAAAACCAACAACGTTGGGCCTGATATGAAAATATCAGGCCCAACGCATATCAGGCCCAACGTGGGCTTGATATATTTTCATATCAGGCCTAATGTTAGGCCTGATATTTATCAGGTCCACGGTGGG
>JBBPFQ010829872.1:0-12532 GCA_037974815.1 Kaempferia elegans
AATGAATTAAATTTTTAAAATGATTGTTCATGTTTGAATTGGTATATTTTTGATGATATTGAGTTTGATTTAAGCTTGGTTGGTTACATGCATGTTATGAGTTTTTAATTTAAATTTAGTTTAAACTTAGCTCATTTAGATGTTACTAAGATCTCCATTTAAATTTATTTAATTATTTAAAAGTTTTATATGTCTGATTGATTATTAAATTTAATAATTCAACTTGTTTGTTAAATGGTTCATGAACCTTGAAGCGGAATCGTATATGTATTTAAGTTTATTTGTATTGGATGAACATAAATTATGCTCACGAAAATGTATTCATAAAATGTAAGCTAGAAAACTGATAGATCTATCGATCGATCGAGCTGCAGCCTTGGGTTGTCGATCATGGAAGCTTCCATGCTCTGGAGGAGGAACAGTAGTAAGTCAGCCATTTCGGCCGATTCTGCGACTGTATAGTAATAATATTATTCAAACGGAGACAAAATTCTTGCCCAATTCCAGTTCTCGACGTGAAGAAAAAGGAGATGGTTTTCCGTTGCTGCACTCACGAATAATACAAACGACAGGAACTAGGACCACTCTGTTTTTCCCTCCCTTCCCTTCCCTTCCCTTTCTTTCTTCCTTGTCCCCTTCCATTTCCTCCTTCACAAGAACTCCACAATTCGCTTTTTTGCTGCACCGCACTCCACTCCACTGCACTGCAATTTAACCACCCTCTATAAATCTCTGTACGCACCTCGATCGGCACATACCATTACCAAGCAAGTGCTCTGGTAGCCTCTTTCAGTTCATAGACTTGTAGCTGGGCTATTCGGCGATGGGGATCTTTAGGGATGCCGGGAAGTCCTACAGGCCGGTCGCCGACGTCGATCTCGGGCCGAACAGCGACGAGTTCTATATCCTTGCCGATGTCAAAGGTTAATTTTCTTTTTTTTTTCCCTCTTATTCTTCTTCGTCTTCGATTGGTGAAGTTGCATGGAAGAAGCTTTCGATCTGCAGCTCCGCGAGTGGCTGGCTTTCTCGTCAAGATATTCGTGTGGATTCTGGAGTCGTGGATCCTCGGCCCCGTCGTGGTCTACTTCCTCAAGAAGGACAACAAAGTTCAGAGGGTAATAATACATTTCAATCGGAATTTTGAGTTTCTGAACGATACGCTCAGTGTCGTCTTTCTACTGCAGCTCGTCTCGAACGCTGAAATTCAAGAGCCGCCGCTCTTCGTTCCTGATCAAGATAGCCAAGGTTTCATATATTGTCTTCTGAAAGAAATTCTTTAATTTTAAGAACTCATCTGTCTTCTCATCGGCCGCCGGTGACATTTTCAGACGTCGCGGAGCAAAGCGTTAGCCTAGTTAAGCCTAATCTGTCGCCGGCCGAACGAGTTCAGGAGGCCGCAGGCTGCCTTCCTGCGAGTTTGGAATCCAGTTTGCATGATTCACCTTGCCAATTCAGACGTTGGACTATCCGAGACTTCGCGAGAGCTTACAGATCAGGAGAAACGAATCCTCTTGCAGTATCCTCACTGCTTTGTGTTCAT
This sequence comes from Kaempferia elegans, assembly GCA_037974815.1. Lineage (NCBI taxonomy): Eukaryota > Viridiplantae > Streptophyta > Magnoliopsida > Zingiberales > Zingiberaceae > Kaempferia > Kaempferia elegans. The sequence continues at coordinate 1,541 of JBBPFQ010829872.1, forward strand.
CTTAGTTTTCCATTTTTTGGTTCTTGAACATGAATTCAGTGATTAGCCTTATTACCATGCATTTGAAGGTTGCAAAGAGGTTCTTGGCTGCTGTTAAAGAGTCTGAAGACCCCAAACTCCAAATGGCTTTCTTCATTAACTTCAGCCCTGATGATATTATCAGGCAGGCAGAAGAATCAGCACAGAGATATCAAATAGGTATTCAAATAGTTTACACGGCCCGGACCAATCAACCAACATAAATAATTTTCTAGCCTATGTCCTATGTGTCTCAATCATTTAATTGCTTCAATTATTCCCAAGGACTAGAAATCAATGACATGTTATGTTTCTACAAAAAGGCATTTCACACAATCAAAAAGCTTATAGGAAAAAACTCACCATAGCTTGAAATTCAATAAAGACAAAAGGATCAAACCTATCATGTGACTCTGAAGATACATAGACTAAGAATTTAACTGAATTACTTGTAGATTTCACTTTATCTTTGTTTCAGACTAACTTATGCATTTGAATCTGCCATAGGTGCTCCAATTTCGATCATGGATGGAATTCTTGTAGCGATAAAGGATGAGATCGACTGCCTGCCTTATCCTACAACTGGTAGAGTCTATAAGTTTGTGTCTGATTCATCTCAAGAATGGTTGAAAGGAAAATGACAGGTAATTGGTGAGCAGGAGGGACTACATGGCTGCACAAGTCCAGGCCATGCATTGATGATGCAAGCTGTGTGAGGCAATTGAGGTCATGTGGTGCCATCCTTGTGGGGAAGACCAACATGCATGAGCTTGGAGCTGGGACCAGTGGCATCAATCCGCACTACGGGTAGGTGCTCCATGTTTCACTCTTGTTTTCTTGCTCTTGAATTTGGTTTTTCACCTTGTGGGCGCACAGTTTGTAGAATTTGAATTTGAAACTGCAATCTGAGTTCTTTCTCTGCATACAATTTCAAAGCGCTACGAGGAACCCCTGCGACATCAACAAGGTTTCTGGAGGTTCATCGAGTGGATCGGCCGCAGTAGTGTGTGCTGGATTATGTCCTGTTGCTCTCGGAGTCGATGGAGGGGGTAAGAAGTTAGTTAATTAGCTTCCTCTTCCAATGTAGTGCTTGATGATTGATAGCATTTGAAACTTTTAATCCAACTATTCAGGGTCTGTGAGAATGCCTGCAGCTTTGTGTGGTGTTGTTGGATTCAAACCAACTTCAAGTCGCTTGTCGAATTCAGGGTAACAACATAGTCTTATCTAGTTTTCTTTGCTGTTTGTACCAAATTTGAATGCATTTACACTGTTTTATCAGGGTTCTTCCATTGAATTGGACTGTCGGAATGCCTGGAATATTAGCAACGACCGTCGAGGATGCTCTTTTAACGTCGGTTCTGTGAAAAAAAAATTGTGCATTTTTCTATGAGATGAAAACTTAGCACTGTTTTTATTCTTGTGTTCCAGTTATGCTGCTATTTGTAGTGATCCTCCAAATCAACCAACACTTTTACAAGTGAGAAGATGTTAATTTGCTACATTTTTATGTTGCAAATTTATAGATTGATATAGAAAATCTAACCTCTTATACATTCCTTCTGATTTCAGCCTTCACTCAACTTTCCCCTACTCAACTCGGCGCAGCCACTCAAAAACATAAAGTTAGCCAAATCTGCCAAGGTTGATACATAACATAGATATGTTTTTAAAAGTTAAGTTTGATAGTTTCTTTCTCATATTGATTTTTTGTATCTGAACATTGTCGATCAGTGGTTCAATGACAGCACAATTGATGTAAGGAACTGCTGTGACCGAGCCATAAGTATGCTATGCAAGCAGTATGGATGGAAGGTAATGCTGATATTTACTTTCCACACACAAATGAATTCTGTTCTAGTTCCAAATGAGATTACTTAGTATCCAATAAACTCATCATACCGAAACCATAAACTGTTTTGTTCCTCTGTAAAAAAAGGTTCTGGATGTGACCGTTCCCGAGATCGAAGAGATGAGGCTTGCTCACTATGTCACAATTGGATCAGAATGCACTGCTTCATTGGCTCCTCATCTCTCAAAACTGTAATCAGCTCACACAAACATGCTTAATCCAGTTCTCTCCGATTTTTCGTTCAAGCTAATTTTATAGCTGGTTGCTTTAAGGTAGTGATCGTGCGGAAATCGGCTGGGATGCACGAGTTGCGCTCTCCGTGTATGGTTCATTCACAAGCAAAGATTATTTGAATGCACAAAGAATCAGGTAACTGAAAATTGAGCACCATATCAAGTTATCAAGTCACTTCTAGTTTCACATCTGATACAATGCTAGTTTGCTGAAACATTGAAATGCTAACTAACACATTCTTCTTCATGTACTTATAGGAACCGGCAAACGCAGTTCCACAGAGAGATCTTTAAGAAGGCCGATGTGATTGTCACACCGACCACAGGGTATCGAGTTTTACCTTCAGTGACATTATCAATCAGATGCTACTGTTTGCATTGGCACAAAGTATTTTAAGCTTGTTCTCTTTATTTTCAGTGTTACTGCATACCCATTACTAAGTGATGCTTTGAGCACCGGTGAACTCGACTACATAAATGGAGGTTGAAGAACTTATCTCAAATTAGTTTCTTTCGTTCTTTCTTTCTTTTCGCTATGCTGAAGAACTTAGCATCCCTTCTTCTTTGTCATAGCCGCACTTGTGAGATACTCCATAGCAGGAAACTTCCTTGGATTGCCTGCAATTACTGTCATGGTCTGATTCTTTAACTAACTTTTATCATCTATTGAATTTTCTTTTGTTTTTGCTGCTTTGTATGCTAAATTCTTGAGTTAATAGGTCGGCTATGACACGGGAGGCTTACCGATCGGCCTACAATTTATCGGAAGACCATGGTCGGAAGCAACTCTACTCCATTTAGCATTTGCAATGCAGGTAGAAGACAGTGTTATGATCTGAATAAGCATGCTATCTCGATTCATGCTTATCACTAGTGCAAAAAGGGATATATTCTTTTAAGTAGTTACATAAATGATCAACAAAGTAACACTAATCTGTTGCTTTGATGGCAGACAATTTGCATCAAAAGCTATGAGAAGCCCCAAGTGTTCTACAATCTCCTCGAGATGAACTAAGAAGACGAGAGAATGCTCTTCCCCTCCGAATCTATGAAGGTTCCATCAACAGTTGCATTAGATACTTCTTTGGAGTAAAGCTAAGATCGATTGTGGGGATTAGAACGGACTACTTACTCAATTGTATCTTTGCAATGTATCGGTAGATTCGCAAATGTATCAAGTGATGGCATTGTATCTTGTTACTAAGAAACTTCAATTTGAATATCTTTGTTGTTCAAGAAATGTTAAAAGGTTCCTTGTGCTCGCACTCTCTTTGTTATATATGCAAAATATATATCCTGTGCCTTCACTCTCCAATAGGAATTCGTCCATGCTCTCGCATCGATGATTTAACCATCTCAGGTTCATCGCGGTGGTTTGGTTAAATCAACTTGATGGATCTAAGAGGCTCAAAACTAGGGGTGGAGATGAATCTAGCTGGCTCGTGAGCTTTTCGAGCGAATTCGAATAATATTTAATTCATGTTTAAAATTATCGAATTAAAACCGAACTCGAATCCGTTCAAATAATTTTAAGAACCAAATTCAAATTTATAATATTTTATTCAAATCACCACTATAGTACTAATTTTTGAAATGCAGCACTATGGTGTTGATTTGAATAATTAAGATTCAAATAATTTGAATTGAGCTCAAATTTAAGCCATTTCGAGTTAAAGTTTAGACAATTCGAATCAAATTTTATTTTGAATCGAATTTTATTTGAAATCGATCTCGAGTTAAAACTATTTATATTTTTGAACTTTGAATCGAATTTGATATCATATATACTATTTGAGCTCGAATTTGAATATCAATATTTTTATACTATTTGATTTGATTCATTTACACCCTAGTGAAAACATGTACGAACAATTTTAGATCAGCCCTACTAAAAACATGTATAGTATGATCAATGTATTCTAGATGCTTCCGAGAATTTATCCATGTTCTTACTTAAGCCATGGAACCTTGTAACTTTTGTTTTGTCGATTGGATAGGATATTTTAAAAAATGTTGAACCAGATAATATTGAATTTAGAGTAATTAATTTGGCTTTATGGAAGTTTTTTTACTATTCATCAGGGTTTCATGGAAGTTTTCTACTATTTATCAAGGTAAATTAGGAAACACTGGCGACTTAAAAATCCATCATCCTGTGATTGCACTTTCTATTTGAAAAAAAAAATTTCTACAAATACTTAGAAACCACGAATACTTAGATGACAACTTAACACTCTTCCATATACCACAGTCGGTCAAAATAAGATATTCCATTAGTATACAAGTCAATTATAATGGAGAATCTCAGTTACCTAGACACATAATTTAGATTTTCAAATATTATTAGAAAGTTTTCAATCAATTGAAATATTTTTCTAATCACTAAATAAAATATTTTTATTTATTTAAAATTTAAGTTTGACATTGTATTTGTGGAATTTTAATAAAATAAAAAAGCAATCATTTGGAAAAATACGATGATATAACAAGATAAATATATAGTATTAATTTTTATTTTAATAATTAATATAATTTAATTAAATATTTATCAAATACCAAAATATACTATACAAATTCTAAAATAATTTTAGAGATTTTAAATCGAGAATACAATTTATGATCTTATTTTTTATATTTAATTGTTTTTTTTTAAAAAAAATTTATGCTATTTTATTTATCTTTTAAAAATTATAATCTCAATAAAATGGAAGAGCATTCGAGAAGGAAGGCGAGAAGCCCTCCGAAGCCGCAGTGTGCGCTGGCCTATCGTTCTTCGCCATGGCTGCAATTGCCAGCCACTCCCTCTTCCCTTCGCCCCGCCCGTTGACCTCCTCAAAATCTCTCAAAACCTCCAGATCGACAACCGTCTTTGCCCACCGGAACCCTAGCGCCAAATTTTCTGCGATCTCCACAACCCTCATCTCTTCCTGTCCTCCCCGGAGATCATTTAAGGGGCTCGTCAATGTCGCAGATTCAACCTCAAAGGTGCTACTTTTTCTTTTTGATAATATGTATCTATATATTCGTTCTTCTCCTTTATTTTTCCCCTCCATCAGTTTAATCCCCGTCTAAATCGATTCTTGAATCTAATATAATGCAAAAAAATGATTTTTTTTTTCTTTGCTGAATATTTTCAGTCATGATGCTCCAAAGTTGCTTTAGTCATGGATAATTCTGCAAGTCTGGTTTTGCTTTTTCGTAGTTGATTTTAAGTTATGGCTGAAGTAGCCTAGTTATGTTAGCCAAGTGCTGGGAGCTTAGTTGCTTCTAATTTAATAATTAGCTGCAGAATCAATGAATGAAAGTAAATGTCTCATTTCTTTTGAATTTGTTCTTAGTTGGTTTCTTCCTAAATGGTCGTCTTAGTCATAGCTACCCAACTACTGTGCTTAGTGTAACAGTGTTTTAAGCTCATGATTTTTTTCTTGTTTTAGCCCAAAAAATGTTAGAAATTCCAGATTACATAAATACCAATCCTACTTATTGAAACAACTTATTAGATTATTGTTGATATAATTTTATCCAGACAATTAGTGGGGAAGAAGAGAACCAGATATCAGAAAGCCTCAATCAAAAAGACCTGCCATCTATGGGGAGTCTTATCCAAGCTTACAAGGAGGCTATCATAGCAGGAGATGAAACAACAGCTCAAGAAATTGAGACTCTAATATGTACTGTGGAGAATCAGAAAAATGTTCTGTCGGCAAAATTTGCAGAGATAACAACTTTGTTAGCAACTGACAAGGACCAATATCTCCGGCTGAAAGCTGATTTTGAGAATTTTAGGAAAAAAACTGAGAAGCACCGCCTTAACTTTACATCAGATATTCGAGGGGATGTAATTGAGAGTTTATTGCCTATGGTTGACAGTTTTGAGAAGACAATAAAGGAGATAAAGCCAGAAACAGAGAAGGAAAAGAAGATTGAGTTTAGCTATCAGGGCATATACAAGCAGTTTGTGGAGGTCATGAGAAGCTTCGGTGTCTCTGTAGTAGAGACGGTTGGCAAACCATTTGATCCTTCTGTAAGTTGTCAAAATGCTTCCTTTCTCAGATTTCCTTTGCTTGCTTGTTTATTTTCATGATAAGCATGGCAGAACAGAGGAAGAATACTTGGCATAAAATTTTGACCCTTTCATGCAGCCCTTGGAAAAACATAATTAATAAGTTGATTTAAAGTTAATCCCAGCATGTTGTTGTATGCATTGAAACTTAATAAGTTTTTAGGCTTCTTCATGTGTTTTTTTTCCCCTTGAAACTTCAACTAGAAACAATGATTGTTTGCCTTCTTATTATATAGATATCTTGCTAAAGTGACAGATGCATCCGTTTGTTTGTCATATAAACAAACTCCATTTTTTCATGATATGTGGTGGTATTTGATTATTGTTAAGAGTTACTGGTTATATCTTATGTATCGGTTTAGTCTCAAATGGGATATTTAGTTGTACCATGTCAGGGTCCCATGTATGTAGATGTATACTTTGTTGCAATTATAGCTAATTTTTCCTATCAACTTCATTCTTTGCATTTATATAGCAGGTTCTCCCCTAGAGAATTTTTGTCTTCCCAAACCTCTTGAGGAAGGCATCTAGAGTTGAATGTAGTCCAATCTCCCCTCCTCTCCTATACTCTTTTTAACCAAGAACGAACTTCTCTTCACCAATCTCCTATTGCCAATCTCAACTTTCTTCTTCCTTGCGACCCTCAACAACCAAAGGGGGCTTGCACTGGTTCCTCCTTTGGTAGTTTTCCTTGCAGGTGTTTATCATCGTTTAAAAAAGTGGATATGCAAATGTCTAGGGTCTTATCTATATTGGTAAATTCTCACTTTTGAGTAAAATAATTTTTCCTCTCAACTTGATATTATAGTGAAATCTCCTCTATGGTTAGAGTTTGTCTTTTCAAACCTATCCATGGAGTTTTCTCATTCAATGTATGTAGTCTTCCCTCTAGCCCCACACTCTTAAATCTTAACTATTCGTACTAACTTCTCCAATCAACTATTGACACTTATTTTGTCGTCTTACAACCCACAGTAGGCCAAGGAGAACCTTGCTGACCTCCTTTCTTGGTAGTTCTTTTTCATGATTATCATTGTTCAAAAAGTGGGTATGTAAATTACTAGGTTATGCTGCAGAGAACCACATTACCTAAAGCTTATTCGTCCCTTATTTATGATTGACTTTGATATGGAGGATCAAATGGTTTATGCAGCCATATATATGATTTCTCTGACCACATGTGGCATATGCGATCAACATATGCAGATAATTGGAATTTGAAAATTAAATTGTTCTTTATTGGAACAAAGCTTGATCAAATCAAATCAAATAATACTTACTGCATTAACGACATGTATGGCCCACATATGTTGACAAACAATAAACCAAATTTGTGGTTCATTTGAACCATTTGAATAAGTTTGCATTGAACCAAACCAAATAAATAACCTGCATATTAATTATTACTTGCTCTCAAATATATGATACTTGGACTCTTGAGCTACTTGTTTGCACTTTGCACCCATGTTGACTCTCAACATTCTAACACCAACACTCCATGTGACAGTTGGTTATGTTTAAAATTTTAAAAGTGCATGTGTCACACATTTGGATCTACATGCATTTAGAATCTCGTACTGGGTACGAGTAATATATTTTGAATAATAAGGGATTTTATTATGTGTTTTCAGGGGAGTATTAGTTCTTGTGACAACACTTGCATAAGTTAAGTTTTGGGCGCTTGTAAGTATTAAATTGAACAGTCAGCTTACAAGTGTGCTGGTATATACATGTTAATTATGTTTTATATAGTTTACATCATCAATCATAATTATTATATAATACATGTTCTATTTTACACTGTATAATTACATATATTATTTTTTTAAAAGGAAGAATTGATTGGATATTTTACTTAGTGCACTTTGTCATATTTATGTTAAATATTTTTGTTAATATAGACGATTATCAAAATTTTCTTTAATATGCCCTCACATATTGCATGTGTTATGCACTGTGGTAATCATATATCACATATATATCGCCTATATATAGGTCTCAAAACATTGGCAATAAGAGGATTTTTAGTATCACTATTGCATAAATTTTCAACGTTTTGTTTTACTTCATCGTCTTTATCTCTAGTGTTCTGAAATGTGATCTAGATGGGCTTAATGAAACCTGCCTAGGCATTCTAGACAAGGGATCATATATTGCTAAGGCAGTTGAGTGCCTATGTTGCCTAGGCAGGCACTTTTGGAAGTCAAGTAGGTCACTTTGATAGCTAAGTAGGCCTTCTTTGTTGTGAGAAGGAAAGAAATTTGTTCTGTTTATTTAATGATAAAAAAAGGACCCTTGTGATGATTTTTCCATTAAACAAGACAAATTCTTATGATTGTGAAACAATAAACAAAGTCTTGATGTGTAGCACATAACTGGTGAATGTTAACTTAAATATTTGTTTTGTAAGTGCCAAGCACTTTATATATTAATTAAATACATATTACTAATGCATATGATATTGTGATTTTGGAGATTGATAAAAAATAGTGCGTTTGCTCTAAAACTTATAGTGAAGATGGTTTTCTTGATTTGGTGCAGTTATTTATAGATTTAGTGCTTTACTGGTATTTCAAGGTTCAATTTTTTAAAAGGCGCAACCTTAGTTTTTGATTATCTTCTTTAAGATGTCATCAATAACATGCTTTTATCTAATTCTCATAAAGCACGTTACAACAATACTTATTTTCTGGATGCTGTGTGTTAATCTATTATTATAGAAAGTAAGATGTAGGATCTCATGTTCGATGGTTAATGGTGTGAAATATGAAAGATTCATCCATCTGTTGTCAACTATCTTAAGAATTTGTGAAAATCTCTGGTAGGAAGTAAACTAGTTGTAGAAATGAAAGAAATCATTATTGTAGTCTCTTCTATTTTTCAGAGACGACTCATTTGATTTGTGTTATTTTTTTTTTCATTCAAAGCAACATATATAGTGCAACTTTTAGTCTCAGAAGGCTTACCGTTGCATTTAATTATCATGCTTGTTCCTCGGAATCTTGAATGTTAGGATCTCATTTCCCTCTTTGTTTTTAAGATTCATGAGGCTATTGCAAGGGAAGAATCCCAAGAGTTTCAAGCAGGCATCATCACGCAAGAGCTTCGTCGCGGATTTCTTCTCAGCGGCCAACTCCTTAGAACAGCGACTGTCAAAGTGTCAGCTGGGCCAGTCCAAGTGAATGCCAATTCTGACCAAGAAGTAGAAGTTAAATCGCCTGAGGACTTGACCTCAACAGCAAGCAACAGCGACTAGATTTCAAATACACCGATTACATATTCAAATTCCGAATTCCTCCCAAGGCATTTGTTCATTGATGTAGAACCACAGTCAATGCCGACTACTTTTAGCCCAGGGCTTTTTTCACACACCTATATTTCTATTTGAAATATTTATTAAAAGAAGGGATTGAACAATAGAATACAATGCATTTGTTCTTGTTCTCATCCCTCTTCGATCGAAATCCTCATTTCATTTCAGTTCAATCTACTTTTGAGTTGTGTCAATACTAGAGATGTTTATTATTGATTCTGAAAGATTGAATTGTATCGTTTCTTTTATGTTTCTGATCTTTTAGTAAACCTGTTTAGGTCCAGCTTAATTGTGAAAGGTTGCATTGTTCCAGAAGTTTTCTATGGATTCCATTTTTCTTTAGTAAATCGATTTTTGTCCACTTTGATTGAGGCATATTACTGAGTTTGACAGGAAATTTTTTTTTATCAACGAAATATATTTATTATTTAGATTTATTCATAAAGTTTCATTCTTAGGATTTCTTAATATGCAGAAAGAGATTAAAATTATTATTATAAAAACATGGCAAACTTATTTGTCTGAATCGAGTTAAATTATTATTATGATCCTAGGGATCGGACTAATGACTAACACATGCGATGTTGTCACCATAAAGTTTGGGGTTTACAATTTAGATTTGTTAAGTAAAAAATATCCTTAATGCATTGGTCTATATCCTAATGGTTAGTAATCTTCTGTGATTTACATTTTTTGTATTGGCAAGGGATGGGACCACTAGGGGCGAGCGCATCACCTCTTGCCACCGTAAATCGAGTCAAATGTAATTGTATTTAAATTTATTTATTTATGTTCAAATTTATTTATTAAAAATTTTATCTTATAAATTAATTAAACGATTATCAAATTTCATCAAATTTATATTATTTTTTATTCTTAATAATTTTAGATTATACAAATTTACATATTTGAATAAAAAAATTAAGAATTAAATTTTATTTAAAGTAATAAATAAGTTTATCTCATAATTTTACTTAATTATGTAAAGCGATGTAAACTAAAGGGAAAATACCTTTTCCCATGTATTTTCTATCTAGTGATATTTTGCTCTTTGTATTTTAAAAATAAAACCCTTTGACCAAAAGTTAAATGTGATAAAGATAATTGTGTCCTTATCTTTTTTTTAATTATTTTTTATAATAATATTGAGAGAGGAAAAATCTATTAAATTGATTATTTATATCCTTTGATAAAAATCCTTATAAAATTTATACATGCACTAGTATAAACAACGGAAAAATAATAATTCTGAAAGAGATAACTAGCTAAAAATTCATTCTACTACCTTCATTAAACGAAAAAAGAGTGAGAATTCTAAATTGATGAACCATAATTAAATGAAGATGGAATAAATTTTATCATTAAAAATCTCTTCCTCATCATTAAATATGACATACAATGAATAAAAGACAATTGTATCCATGTCTTTTTTATCATTTTTTTTATAATAACCTCAAGAAGGAAAAAAAAAACATACTCAATTGTTCCTTATATTATTCGTTATAAACCCTCA
>JBBPFQ010830296.1:0-12525 GCA_037974815.1 Kaempferia elegans
TATCTGCTGGGCGATTCCACGAGATCTCAATCTGCAGCTCGAGATCTACCCATCTGTGCGGGTATGAATTCGAACTCCTTTCTTCCGATTCCCTCCTCTCCTTCACGGTGTCTGTAATTGAAGAGATCGATAGCTATGGCATCTCTCTCGCAAGAGCGAAAGAATGATGCTTTTGCTCTTCCTGCGACCGCGATATGCTCTTCTTCCCCTTCTTCCTTGTGTTCTTCTTCTTCTTCTCCTGGCTCGAAGTACATCGAGCACAATGTATCAAAGTTGGACACGCTTGCAGGCATCGCCATAAAGTAGGGTTCGGAGGTAATTTGGATCTTCTTTCTTCTCCAAATCGCAATCTGATGTGTTTGCATTGGCTTGGAAGTTGTCTGCAACAAAGAAAAGTCTCCTCTTTTCACTGATTTTGCCAAAAAGAACTGATATTGATAGATTGATCAAGCATTATGTAGTAGTTCATGCTCAAAGATTTCCTTTTATGTAGATCATTTAACTGTTCTTTTATCTGTATGTGCAAGATTTTGATGTTTTCTATCAGCAAATTTTCCATGGTTAGGTACTGAGATTGATCTCTTTTGTTCATGAGAAGGTTGCAGATATCAAGCGAATTAATGGCCTATCGACGGATCTTCAAATGTTCGCGAACAAATCATTGCTTATTCCTCTTCGCTGAAGGCATCCACCGCCTTCTTCCATCCAATCTAAAGCTTTGGTTGATGACAGGTACTGACTGAATGAGCATTAGTTATGAAGCAAATTACTGTTTAGATTGCTAGAAATGATAGCAATGAAGAATTTACATGTTTCCATGGAGTCGATATATGCATATTGTCCATTATCCGGTCATTGGTTCTGCACTGGAATATCCATTTAGAAAATAGCAACAATTGCATGTTTTCCATTGTAGCTTTAGTTTCCTATTCAGAAATGAGTCTTGTAAGTATAGAGGTTATGGCAACCGCTACCGCTAAGGTTGTTGTTTTAGTTTCATCTCACACACATGCGTGTTCTTTCAAAGATAAAAGTTTTCGCCTCAATATGATCAGTGTCGCATGCTTGTCGTGATCATCTTTTTATTTCCAAGAGTGGAAGAGAGCTAGCCATCTAGGATGGAATTCTTTCGCATTGAGTAACTTCCATGTTCATAATGAGAGCATTCAAATATCAACATCAATATCGAAGTAGTCAAGACGATGCATGAATTGTATCCGCGACTAGATTTTTTGAAATTTAGAACAACGAAGAGAATTTTGTAAAACATCATCGACCACCTGGTACTTTTCTGTTTCTCTAATAGCTCGGAATGTAGAACTCTTTGCTTGAAAAATTACTTATTTGCTCTTGATAGCATTTGCCTAAATCTATTGTACTGATACTGCGGTTGCAATTGGGCACCATGCAGAGATGTATTAGATTCTTTCCAATCCGCGAAGTTGAAATCTGATGGAAGTTTCATAACCTCGTCGGCCATGAGTACATTACAGAGATATTATGGTCTTACACAGCATAAAAATAGATCTACACCTGAAGGTACAGAAATGACTGTTTACCGAGCCTGCGGCTCACCGAACCTTGAGAATGAATCACTTTTGAAATCATCACCAGCTTCTAATACACAACTCAGAAGCCACCTCACAGATAATGACCTCGAGCAGGCCTTGCTGCTTGATAAATCTGAGGATGCTAGTGATGGTGAGAAATTGACATCAGATAAGTCAGTCAGGCGCCGCCAGAAAACTGACAATGATCCTTTGATCACTCCTGAGGCAGCAGTCGAGGACGACGATAAGGGCTTTGTAACTAGGATTCGAAAAGGCTTAGCTCCAAGGACTTTGTTGGCGAGTTTGATCGATCCCGGGCCAGTGAAGCTAAACACAACTCCAGCAGAAGAAACATCTCTTACAAACAGTCTTCTGGCTGTAAGGAAGTCTTCTAGCAACTCAAGTTTGCAAGACTCGGAAAACTACGAATCGATTTGGACTTATTCTAAATGGACACTGAAACCTGATTCTGTGACAAGGCCAATTTTCTATACTTTGCCTAAACAAATCTCAGTCTGGAGGAGCAAAGCTGCTCTAGATTGACACAAAAATCTCCTTAGTGGTGCACTGTCACATTGGAGATAGAACATATTATGAGATAATCTGGCTTTGATGGCAATTCATTCTTCATTAGTTAGTGTGAATTGTTTTGATGTCTTTATGTATTGTTATATTTTTGATAATATAGGTTGTTGTTATACACCTCTTTAACTAAGAGGAATAATATATTTAATAAATCATATAATATTGTTTGGAAAATATTAAATGTTAAGGATGTAGATATGGGATAATAATTCCCTTTTGTCTCTAGTACAAATATTTTACTCCATTGAATACCAAAGGAAAATGTTGTATATGTGAGTTGTATCTTCCTCTTCTTCACCAGTAGCTAATAGAAGACAAGGTATAAGTGCAAAGCCATAGTGAGGTGCAAGAAGGTTGATGAGGCGACCGATGAGCAACTTGTGATAACGAGGTTGAATGACCGACGATGAGGTTGAAGGTCGAGCAAGACTGACAAACTAAGGGTGCATACAAATCGATAAGGGCATTAGATGAAGTCGGAAGATTGCCTTGTTACCCAGCATCTTTAGTTGATCATGAACAACCACATACAGCTCCAATTTTATTGCAAGATTCCAGAGGGATGGTCCGCAATCACAAACATCTAAAAAGATGGTCTAACGACAAATTTAAATTATCCTTAAAACAAAATTCGGACACGAAAAATCTTTAAACCCGAATAACTTATCCATCTAAGAATACTAACGATAAATACTCACACCCTTGGACTAACCCCGCAGTTGATCGAATCTCTGGTTTGCTATGACTAAGTTTACCCTTCAGTCAGCATAGTAGCAGCATATCTTGAAATTTTGTCTGATTCAACGCTCCTTCCTTTTTTTCCCAACAAGCAGATGGTTCATATTCAGAAAGACGTTACCTCACCATCGGTTATTGGGAGGCTTGACTTTGTAGATACGTATAATCCAGTTTGATGTTGTGAATGCCTCTTCCAGGTATTCAAGTTTGATGTCCTTGTTTCCAATTTCAACTCCTCTGGCACGGTCGTACCTTAAATTATGAAATTATTCATGGTTAGATGAATGCAAGGTTAGCATCTAAAGTGAAAAGAAATATATTTGGACAAAACCATATTTTTAAAGAAAATTTCAAACAGTTGACTGGCTCTGGATTAAGTAAAATTGTATATTTCCATGCAGATTAAAATTTAACAAAATCGTGTTATTTGCAAATAAGTGTAAGATTATAAGGCGAGGAGAGAGCAACTAGCTTGGCAATGAGATTTTGGAAGGGCAAGACAATTCTGGGGAAGGAAGAAGAAAGCCGCATGTCCAGCGACATCAGTGGGCAAAGAGCTGTTTTGTGAACGTGCAGCAGCAATGGCGTAGAAGAGTGGGAAATTTAGATGGCATCTTTTAATGCAAAGGCAGAAAGCAAAATCTGTGGTCCTAGTAAGAGACTATGTTATCTAGTCGAATATGACCAGTACTTGACACGGGTGCAAATTCAAATGTCTGAGAGCTATATAAATTTTTTTCACATGATCAACACACTTGAAGCATCGGCGCTAAAAATGTCGATATTCTACACGAGTACGGAGAGGATAGATTAAGAGCCAGAAATCAAAGGTGAGACGCGGATAGTGTTAAGTTAAGAAAAGACAGAAGGGGGAAGGCATAAGCTGTTTCATCTTTTGGATCAAAAATAAGATAATATTGTGAGGATGTGCACCAATGATAACAACTTACCCAGTGGGCTTCCCGTATTCAGTAGTCATCTCCCCAAATCGGTAATAGGAGAGCTTGTACCTGGTCATTAAGAAAGATAAATTTGAGTAATAAAACATAAAACCAAAAGCATGCAATATTTTATCTCAACATGAAGTCGCACAATATAAATAGAACTGAGTTGATCTTCAGAGAAAATAAATCATAGAATTCATTCAAAAAATGATAAATTATAGAAAAAGTTGCTCAGTTTTGTACACTCTGGTAGAGATGGCATGAGTCATGAATCCATGACATCTGCAAAAACTTAAAATGGAAGAAGTGAATATCCACATTTCAATATACAGCTCCCTGATGAAATAGACATATGACAAGTTTTGACACCAAATCAAGACCTTTTTTCCTCGACAGCATGCTATCTAACAGTGACTAATTGTTGATTTTGTACGCATAGCCACACAGCTCCAAAAAGAAAAGGAGTGGATATCCACATCATATTAAAACTGATGATTCCGATCCAACTTGATGGGGGGGATAGCGCGATGGCAAAAGTTTCTAGACAAAATCCATACTCATGAGTGGGAATCTTTTCTTTCCCCACCGTCCCATTAACAGATATACCTTCTTGTTGACTTTGTATGCAACATTAACTACCATTTTTGCAAGTTTACATATTTCTGGCTAGTCGCTTTAATCATGCATGTAATGCTTATATCAACTAATGTGTTGTGCTTTTCTATAATAGCAAGTGTACCCAGGGTAGAAGGAAGAAATACCCTATAATGAGACATAAATTCACATTTGTTCAATGTTATCCACCCCACAAGACGAGGAGCATTTATTTGTTGTATGATAAAAATGGTAAATTTGTATCTGAAAACTACACAATGTAATGTGACAAATTTACATTCGATCTATGTAACCCATTGCGCAGGAAGATGATACTTTTGTAGTATGAGAAATAGAAGGTAATAAAAGTAACAAACTTGTATCTGAGTCTCTATGCAGCAAGGTCACTGTCAGCATAGCAGAAATCTTGTCACTCTGATAAAGATGATATTTCGTAGAATTGGAGTTCCAATGCATTATGGTTGTCCTAAAATTGGATCAAACTAAGACTTGCCGTCAAAATTTCTTCAGTTTAGATTAAGGTTAGGCATAAACAGTATCTGCAGGGCTAAGGCATTAATTGGCATACAATGACACTAAATACGTGGTGATGCTATATTTTGACCAAGCAACAGTTTCAATTGCTAAAAAAGCTTGATAGCAGTTATGCATTCAAAATCTCTGAAAGCCATAATAGCTTCCGGACTAACATTAACATTGTTATATTAATGGTTGAAGACCTGCAAAGAGTGCTTAGAAAGAAAAATACTTTTATGATAGTGAAATCACAACTAGAGTTATGGTAATCCAATCATCTTGAGGAACGACTTACATGAGACAGTTCAACATTTTTGGTGCCGCTCCCTTGTCAACACGATATTCACCATTCACTAGATAATCTGGTTCTTTTATTACAGGAAAAACCCCACCACCAATACGAACCATCCAAAGAAATCTGTAGAATTGAACCAAACATTAAAATAATTTGTATGTTAGCACAAAACACAAACATCAAGGCTACTTGTATACACTGGTCCATGTATGACAAAAGAGGGATGAAAAAAATTAAAGATGACCCAAATATTTTATGCTAATGGCTAAAAGCTGATTGTATGTCTAAGCGAGCTTACTTGTTAATATCATCAGAAGAATACCCAGTAAGACCCCCAAATACAACAAGCACATAATCTACATCCAATGACTGCATTATTTCATACGCTTCAGGCTCATATGATGACATTGCCCGTCCAACAGTGGCAATATGTGTATTATTCCAGGTGTTGTTATCCACAATAACAGTCCTATTTCCCATTGCAGTTATCTGGTAGCCGTAGTCCCACCAAGACATTACTTTAGCATCAGGAGGAGTATTTTGCCTAAGCCAATAATAGGCCTCCCTATAATCATCAAATATAACCCGACCACCATGGGCACCCCTAGCAGCCAAGACAATAGAAGGAGAAGAATATGCTTCAGATGTGACCCAAGTGCAATGAATAGCATATCTGCTAAGCAAATAAAAAGCACCAACAAGCAGAGCAATAGCACCGTTGTGCTGGAATGGAAGGGATTGATCTACTGATGCCTGCCAGCACACACAAAAATGAGAAAATATTTACAGCAGTTAATTTCAATTGTTAACTGCAAACTGAAAAAAAAAAATTATGGAATGGACTAGAAAGAAGTAACTAGGACTACTCAGAACGACAGAACAAGAATTTCTATGCAGTTCAAACAATTAGGTAGATTTTACAAATATCAAGAAATTAAGTCACGTACTTGTGCACAAGTATGTTATTATCACAATTTCCTAAAACTTCACTTCCTGGTCTTGCTTAAATACTAACTAGCAAGTGAAAAGAAGAGAAAGGAAAAGAGATGAGACGAAAGTAGGCCAGGGGAATGGAGAGAAACATTTCCTTTGTTTGAATGCCAGTAAGGGGAATCAAGGAAGAGAAGGGCCATCAATACTCTCCCACTAAATTCATGGCATTTGGGAGAGTTTTAACTTATGTAAAATGAAAAGAAACAAAACAGTATGATTCCTTTACTTTCCCTTGGGGGGGGGGGTTCCTACTTTCTCCTCAACAACTGAAACAAGACTAAAACAACGGGTTATTTCATGTCACAAACAGAAATGGGTGAAGCAAGTAAAACGATGCAGCACTCTAAAACATGATAAAGTGAGTAGTTGTTAAACATTCTCAGATAATTAAAACCAGAGATAGTGTTAAAAGAAACTAATAATCTGCAAGAATATTTTCTTGGCCAAGTAACTCCTTTTATTCCGCTTATGGATTGCATCATAGATCTACAAGATACTTTTTTTTTAACTCAAATAATATATTTTTGTGTTCCTTAGATTTATCCCACTTATCCTGATGAAATTCTTAAAATTTATATAATGGTTAAAGTAAAGGTCGGCCAAAATTCTTGCTTGCATGGGTAATAATCAATTAGCCTTGCTCCAATATTATTTCTGATCCATGCTTATGAGTCGGCTAGGTATCACCGGCCTTTATTCATATCAAATGTCTAGATTCATTCTCTTATTGGATATTCGCAACCAAACCCGAGTAACATGAAATCTTAATACTTTTAGTGTCTGCATCATGTAAGAATGGAAATAGGAACTAGCTAAGCAGAGAAAGAAAGAAAATTGTTTAGATAACCACAGTAGACACAATTAGTTGTAAATAATTAGGGTGATGATATACATGCAATTCACTTACTTCATGGAGATTGGGACTAAAAAGACATAAATGCCTTTTGAAGTTTAAACAACCATTTCATCAACTAACAATTCTCTAACCGAGGTGCAGTTTAACCATTCCTTAAGGGTAAATAAAATGGAATATGCATTACAGGATATACACATATGGAAAACGTTACCTTAGCCGATGCCTTCAAGCTAGATGACCCTTTTCCAGAAACTGCCTGAGGTGCCTTGCCTTTTGTGCGTATCAAAGATGTTAGATTTTTTATCGTTGCCGAGATCGCTATAGCACTAATAAGGCAGACAGCCGGTGCAGCTACAAGGATCAAACGCACCATAACTCCAGCAAAATACATGCTTGTAAGGCCATACATGACAATGAATATAGTTGCATCAGACAGGCGCTTAAAGCAGAAATAGAGGCCTGCTGGAAACAGGAAAAGAAGAATGTGGAAGTCAAACATGAAGGATGACCATGCTGTTGGTTGATGCTCTGAAACAGAGGCGATAATTGGTATATGGTCTTTTGCATATGTCGGATCAAGCAAGGAATAAAAACGGCCAGTCCATGGAGAGATATAGCCACTCGCAGTGCCAATTCCAAGAGCAAGGGCACCAACACTTATAGCAAAGGTCAAAGTAATTCGCAAGAACGATTGGAATAACTGCTTATCATTTAACATGTATTTCACCCAGTCTAAAAAATAAAATACCTACAAAAAAGAACTGAAGATCAGGTCCATTGAAGTATATCAGCTAAGCATTTATTCTCAGGCGTAAATAGAATTATATACAAACAAAACAAAAAAATCACATATACACCGCATCAGACTAAGCATTGATTAGTTAGGATCATAGAGCATAGTAGCTCTGTATACAGAAATATATCAGATAAAAAAAGATACTTAAAGGGTCAGCTAAATTATCAAAACTATGGTGTTGGTTGTCAAGAATAAATATCTAAGAGCATAAAGAAACAAGAGCCATTTCTAGAAATTGAAAATTTAAAAGAAAGACACAAACCACATTAAAAAAACACAATTGTATCAACAGGATATTAAACGTTAACTAAAAAAGCCATAAAAAGAAAAAGGTTTAATAATGAAATGATGCTAAATAATTAAATAAATATATTTGGTATCCCACTATTGAGCATATTACCTCTCTTTTACATCAATAATATCAAATAGGATTTAATTCATATGTTGGGACATGCTTAACGCATGTTGTCACATTTTTTTAGGCTTACTCATCCAACTACTATCAATAACAACCAGGAAGAAAAGGAACTGATATAAAAGCTTCCTTTCGGGGACTAATACAGTCATGGGAACGAGAAATCAATGTTTGTTGCCCAAATTAACAGGAAGCAAGGTCAAGCTAATGTATCTTTCCTGCAAGTTCTACACGTGGAACATAATGTGAAACCAAACATGTTTATATCCTATACGTTAAAATGAACTATTAGACTTTATAACCAATTTTGAGATTTTTCTCATAGTTATCCTTGATAATTAAAAGAATACTTAAGTTGCTTTCAGAAAACAAACCGTTCATAAAATATGAGAATACCATCTTAAGGAGCTTTCAAATATGTATCAGAAGTGTTAGGACATAATGCCAACCATGAAAATTAATAATGGACACAGCCAAAGGAAACAAATTCATGCAATATATTTTTATGGATTTACAGTGTTTGTATTGAATAGAGAAAGGAAGCTGGATCTTCCAAAGTCATTAGCAACTATCGGCCTAGATGCTAGACCAGGTTATCAGTCTCTAAGCTGAAATCACAAAGGTTTGATTGCAATAAATGATGATCGATTACAATGTTTATAATGCAACTATAAAATGGATGAGAAACATAACTTCTCCAATGATCAACTACTTTTTTTATAACCAGTTTTTTGAGGTGAAATTACCGAGTAGCATTTCAACCCTATCAATAATCTCCTTCATAAGGGGATATTGATCATTGAAGTATATCATAGTGCTTCCACCATTAAATTAGTTTGCATTTAAGGAGTCAAATCAATGGGGAAAAAAAGGGTCGACATACCTGCAACAAGAAGAAGACTCCCATGGCTGCCATGTGCTCTCCAGACTGGACATGCTGAAATCCCACAAACCTGATCTGCATGGCGAGAAGCATTCCAAGGATATACATACAATTATAAGCCACATAGAGCCTCATCGAATACCTCCCCGTCACCAGCAGGACCAGAACATACAGAGGGATCAAGTTGATAATAAACACGTATCCTCCCCATGCTGACACCATATAGAAGTACCCAAATGCAGATGCAAGAGCCCATGCGAGGGATCCGGTGTTAACCGCCTTGACAAACAAGTAGAAAGTGAACAGAAGCGCAAAGATAGCGACGCCCTCATTGTCATAGGACCCAGCGACGGACCTAGAGATGTATCCGGGGCAGATGGCAATGAGCGCGGCAGCCACCAGTCCGGCTCCGGAGTCCCAGATCTCCTTCCCAAAGAAGTAGGCCACGATGGTCGTGTTGGAGGCGAAGAAGGGCGCCGTGAGGACGCACACTTCGCGGATGTGGACGGCAAAGGTGAGGAAGCGGAGGACCCGGTAGATGACGGCGGCAGTGACCATGAGTCCCGGGTAGAGCGTGCCGCCGATGATCCGGCCGAGCGGGTACCAACTCTCGGAGTCGAACCAGTTCCAGAACTCGTAGAAGCCGTTGCGGGTGAGGAAGAGGGTGGTGCGGTAGTTGAAGTAGGGATCGAACTCATGGATCATGGATTCGTAGCGTAGGACGCTGAAGAGGCGAACGGCGAAGGCGAGCACGTAGATGAGGGCGAGGGAGGCCACGCGGATCAGGAGCTCCTGCTGTTTGGTCTTGAGGCGGAAGAAAGCCTTGAGCGGAGGCGGAGAGGGGGCCGAAGGAGGGGATTTAGCGCCGTTCTCGGCGACCTTGGCGCCCATGGCGATGCAGGAAATGGAGGAGGAAGCGATGAGAGGAAATCTGGATCGAGGTCGTGGCGATCTAAGATTTTATCGACGAGGGAGGAAGAGGAGAGTCCTAGGGTTTTGATCATGGGCTACTTGACGAAACGAGGCAGGGAAGAAGACCCGAAGCGGGATTTCGTGTGGCTTGGGACCTGGTTCGGAACGCCTATACAACCCCAGTCGGTAATTTTGGTTCGGAAAATGCTCCGGTTTGACTGCGGCCAATCGAACCGGGCATTGGGCCCAAACTGTCCGGTACATCTGGTCTGTAGACTTTCCAGTAAAATCACAATAATTTAATTAAAATTTTAAATATTAATATATTAAAATATTTTTTTCTAATTTAGTTAAACTATGGGGTGCTTGGTTGACGGGTTTAGAAGAAGGGAATGAGCATGAAATATGACTCATTCTCATTTTTATGCTTGGTAGACGAGAATCAGAATCCGAATATGGGTATCATACCCCTAATTTTATAACTAACACCCCCTAAGTTATCGCTAAACTCATTCCCCTCTTAATCAAACTCATTATCATTCTCATTACCAAATATATATCAAGCGCCCCATAGAAAATTTTGATCGTATTTGCTATGAAATATAACAATTTAACTTAAATTATTAGGTAAAAATAAAAGAATGTTCAATTTTATGAGATTCGTCAAAAGCGGCTCTTGGGTGCTAATTCCATTAGTTCCTTAGTAAAATAATACAGCTACCCTCTAGTACATTATTTTTATATTATTATTTTTTATCATCCGATCCAGTTATATGAGTAAGACAAAGTATATAATGTAATAGCTACAAAACTTTTGTTACTATAGTAGTTATTGTCATTAAACAAGATAAATTTGTATTATAATAACTATAAAACTATAGCAGCTACAAGATAATATTATGGAACAAGACAAGCCTATATTGATAGTTGATCAAGTCAAATTAGTTTGATACTATATTTATTTTTTAGTTGGTATTAGGTATACACTTTACGCATTATTTCTATGAGTGACAGCAACCCTAGTCCTAACATTTAGGAGGTCCGAGACGAAATGATACAAATATGTCCTAAATTATTTTTTTAATAAAGTAAAAAAAATCATTGACAACTACTTCTAACTTTTCTAGATGCAAATTCATCTATAATATTATTAATTTCAAGATTTTCTAAAATCACTTTTTTCAATGGATAAAATTGTTAATCCATATAACATGACTTGTGACATTGTTAATCTCATGTATGTTTTCAACCATTTTAATTTTGAGAAACTCCTTTCAGCCAATCCTACGTTAACACACATATTCAACAATATTCTATAATAATTGCAACATTTGATAACAATATATATTTTTTAACAAAATTAATAATATCAACGGCTGACATTATCTCATTTGGTAAAGTCACTTGTAATTTTTTTAATTATGTAAACAAATAATCTAACTCAACATCTAATAAATTATCGTGCATAAAAGTGGATGACAGATTAATACAACATTTTCTCAACTCATCATTATCTAATAATTTTAATGTTTTCGAATCAAACAAAAACTAAATATATTTTTAAATGTTTTCATTCCATCAAATCTACATTTCATATAAGAAATTGTCATGTCTGTTGGATCCAAAAGAAATTTAGATATCTCCACAATAACATTATATTTGTCCACTTTGGGCCTAAGCTTTCGTGGCTTTGCTCTTGGGTTCTACCTAAAAGACCTACCAATAGGGTGTTCAAGTCCGATTCTTAACCCACCTTCCCCTTGGTCCAACCGACCTATTAGGACTTCCTGCCTCTCAGTCAAACCCACCTATTAGGACTTTCTTGTCTAGCCGTAACTAGGACTTCCTGCATCTCAGTCAAACCCACCTACTAGGACTTTTTTGTCTAGCCGTAACTAGGACTTCTTGCCCCCTTGGTCAAATCGACCTATTAGGACTTCCTTATCTAGCCGTAACTAGGACTTCTTGCCTGGTGTTTCATCCTCTTGATTTGGAGGTCAACATTCTACCCACATGATTCGATCAGATCATAACTCTTATGCACAGTTGACGGTTAGTCCTTCTGACAGTCCGATTCTGATATTAATTTTTGGGTCCAAAAGAAACTTTGCTCTTGAACTCTACCCAAAATGCATTATATTAATGGAGATATCTTTCTCTTATAAACAAATGATATTTCAAATGTATTTTAAATGTGAGAATATGTTTGCATTCTTGCAACCCAACAATGTCTACAACAATTACAAAATAATCAATTCTAAAAGATTCTTCAACTGATAATGAAATTTCATCATCTTATTTCTCATCAAATTATTTTTTAAAAAAATATGGCATTTCATTGAAAATATTGACTCTATATTTATATCAGATGCAAGACTTTTAGCAATAATCAAACTTGTTACAAAATCATCATTTCTATATTTTTAA
>JBBPFQ010830722.1:0-12517 GCA_037974815.1 Kaempferia elegans
AACTTACATGTATTAATAGGGAAGGATAATTATGTAAAATATTCATAAAAAGAAGTGAAAGATTATATATTCAAAATTAATGAAAATTATTAAATAATATTAAAAAAAATGATATTTTAAGGAAAAAAATACTTGCTATATTTACTTACAAACACGTCTATATAATTTAATTTCAATAAACCGGACAAAGAATATATCTGTGCGTCTCCCCGGTTCAATTCGGATCGAGCCGGCCAATTCTCCCTCCTAACTTAGGACACGTGCTCAGCTGCCCATAGCGATCCGAATAGCGCTGACTCAACCGGTCCGCTGTCCGTCCGCTTCGGGTTTGTAACGAGGATGTTTTGCTCGAGTCACGGAACATTCAAAGGATCGGTCGTGGATCCACTGAGGATTCGTCAAACTGTCAAAGTAATTGGAATCCTGTTTGGTGTGCTAGACAGACACGGGATGGCCTCGGGTTCAATTTCCTTACCTGTCTCACCGAACCAAAACAACCCCAGAACAGCTCCTGTCGTCCCGTACGCCATCCTCTCCTATTGTCCCTCTCATCTTCTCCTCGCCAAACCGTCGCGAAGGATAGCATTCGCCCAAATCCGTCCACAGTTTGGCTCATCCTTGCGATCCAAACCCTCCCTTCTCCATCGATCCTTCTAGATTTGCCTCCGATCGATCGTTCCACCTGCCTTCCGTCGGTCGCCGCGGACGTGCTTGCCGGAACTAGGGTTTCCTCCCGTTTGTCCATCAGGGAACTCCTTCCCTGGCGTCTTTCGATTTAAGGTTTGGTTGATCTGTGATTCTCAAGCGATCGGAAATTGAAGGTCCTTGACGGCGGAGGGATCGGAGAAGATGCAAGGCCATGCAGGAGCGGGAAGATGAGAAGAAAGTTCAGCGGCTCGTTGGGCGGTTGTATTCATCGTCTTGTGTTATAGAATATGCTGTGGGAGTTGTTATCTCCGGTCGCTGACGCATTTGGGGTTCGTTCCTAAAGGTACTCCCTTAATTGTGTTATGAGCTTGGGAAAAGACGAGTATTTGGACAACTTTTTCAGGAGTATGTTTTCGGTTGGCTGAAATCTTATTGATTTATTATATGATGTCTGTATTGAAAATTGGTTGGAAATTTTTAAGGGTGAATTGCTGTATGATTTTGATAGTTCTACGCTTGCAAAATTTCTCATGCTCTGTAGAATTTAGAAAAGCTCACAAACTTCACTTGGAATATTTCAGGAGGTTGTGTAGTGTTTTGCATTTTCCTTTTAAACCCAAGTGGTTATGTCACACTTATAATGCAAGCCTTTTGCCTTTTTTTTTTCCTTGAAAAAAAAACTGCATCCTTATGCATATGAACAAATGGAGAAAGACAAGGCTTCTGCCATTCCAGTGCCTTAGAAATGAATATCTCATAGGCATCTCTGGTAGACAGTTGATTAATCTCATGATTGATGCCTTTTCGACATTGAAGGTTGTTGGTACCACATGAGGAAGTAAAATTGTTTCCTGAATTGGGATAAGTTTACTATTTTAGTAGTTAATCCATGCAAAATGGAATGGCAATAGAAGATGTGTATTTTTTGGCAACAACTTACTCTTCCATACCAGGAGTTGACACTATACTCACTTTACAGTCTGGTCGGGGAGGATATTTTGTAAATGGCAAGTACGTTTATTTATCAAAGACCTTTTAAAGTTCATTTTGTACATAACCTTGTAACTCACATGACATCTGTATCCTCTGCTTTTGTTGTATTAGTTTTTTTTTTGTAATTATTAGTACATGTGCATTGGTAAAACATACATATCTTAATAAGTATCTAGGAAATATAACACATGCTTTTTCTCAGCTAACATATAACTGTCTCTAAAATTCTAATTTCTTCTCTTTATGTCATCTTTCCTCGAAGATTTTGTTCCAAGCATTAAACTAAGTCAATGCTTTTGTTTTTTTTTTCACTTCTTATACACGATGCAAACAGAATTTGATCAAATCAATTTAAATAAACCAACCCACCAAAATAAACTGGTTCGTTTGAATTGTTATTTTATTTCTACATGGTCTAACATACGATTTTAACTATCAATTCAATAAACCAACCTACTAAATAAATTGTTTCAATGTCTAAATTGCAAATTTTGTTTATATCTACTTGGTCTAGAAAGTGATTTTAACTTATTTGTCCTTCTATTTTGTTTACATACAGTATGTTTTGCTTGATTCATAATGGATCAGATGTTTGTAAAGCTCATGAAAGAATTCTCTTCTCATTTGCAATTCATTCAATCAACATTACATAGTTAGCTTTGAGAGCGTCTATTGCTGCTATGCCAATACCTCCTTTAATCATCCACTTCAAAAGTTTCATAAAGTAACTTATTCACTTTATACCTTTTAGAATATATTAGCTTTTGAATAAATTTTCTACTTATAAGCTGGTACTAGGTTCTCTTCCTTCACTCCTTGGTAGATATGGAAACTACCGACTATTTCTTATGATTGGTATTTAATAAGCAATCTATATGAGTTTCTCAATCTTTTCATGCTATATGTATGATCGTTGAGTACCTTTTCTGTATTCATCCTTTATGCATATTACATATTGTGATCCATATCTCTAGTCTTGTTTGTCAACTTTAGTGATCCAATAGATACTCAGGCTTTCCCTATTCTTGGTATCTAAGAGAATTATAAACTGCTTATTTTTCCATATATATTCATTTCTTATTTGGCTGCTACACCTACATACATTTCGAAATTGTCTATATTTGCAATTGGCTACTACACCTATATTTGAACTTCCTCACCACTAAATTTGTTCATGGAACTCGTACCTTTTTCTTTAGATTTTATTTTTGGGTTTCTTGACTCAAGTGTACAAGGCACCAATTTCTACATGGATTTGGCAGTTGCTCTAATAACCTCTTCTTTATTTATCTGCTAAAAATTCATAGTATCGTTTTGTTGTATTGAAGTAAAAATCTTATGGTGCGTTTGGTTATCCTGTTTTCATTTTTATTTTCTAGAAAATGCGCATTTTCTAAAAAAATAAAAAATTACTTTTAAACATTATCTATTTTTTTTTCTTCAAAAAAATGCTATCTCTTTTTTTAAGAAAATAGAGGTAGAAAATACAAACCAAGCACTATTTTATAAAAAATGCATGTTATTCAGAAAATGAAAATAAAAAACATGTAAACCAAACGCCCCCTTCCATTTTCTCTTTTTCCATCTTTTATAAAATATAAATGAAAATCTGGATACTAATTTACTACACATCTGAAATTTCTATGTGGTATTTGGTTTTGACTATTGGTTTCTATTTCTTATATCAGGCTAATAAATATTGAACAAAATCACTTTCACTGCAGGATTGATGGAAAACATATGTTGGTGAATGTGCTCTTTTTCTGGCTGGAATTGCTCCACCTTTCATTGGAATCATTCAGGGTTTAACAAGAGGGAAATAAGATTCTCTCAATTTGTGTGTTAACTAGCTTGACCTTGTGATTAGACATTTCAAAAGTACTTTGCTTGAACACTGCCATAAATGAAGTATTTTGATCCTTGCACACGGATATGATAACTTCTGCTTTGTTGCTTCATCGTGTAAGCTTGCATTTTTCAAACATTTGTGTGTAGGAGAGTGATATTTTCAACAAATGTTTGTGGTGGTTAACCGATCAGGATTATTATATTGTGAGTTTTTCCATCCATCCATTTCTATATTCCATTGAACGGGACATGCTTTTGCCCCCTTTGCTTCTGCATGTGCAATTATTGACCGTTGGTTGTTCTTTCTCAGCAACATCAGGAAGAAGTTGTTGAACCTTTAAACACGACTCAGGTAGAAATGCATGGAGCAATTCAATCAGGTGGGCATTCACAAAAGGCTGTGAACACTACGGCAAGCAGCCAACAATTAAAATCTGGTTCAGATAATGTACAAAGTAGTGGCAACTCTCCTTCTCAGGTCAAGGGAAAGAAGAGATCTAGGAATGATCAAGGAGTGGAAACAATCAAGGGTGACCAGGGCATCGAAGTCAAAAGAGACCACAATATGGAGGCAAACAAGCGGGAGCATTTGTCTAAAGTCAGTGATGGAGGTTTTGTTACCTTTAAGTTTGAAAACATTAGGACAGAAATTGACAAAATAACTGATAAAGGTGGGCTTATAAGCACTGAAGGGGTTGAGAATTTGGTCAGCTTAATGCAACTAGATGTAACGGAGAAGAAAATTGATTTAGCCAGTCGGATAATGCTTGCTGATGTCATTGCAGCCACAGAAAAATCTGATTTCCTTATCAAGTTTGTTCAGCTCAGGGGAGTGCCTGTGCTGGATGATTGGCTCCAGGCAGTGCACAAAGGAAAGACTGATAGTGGAAGTAGTCCTCATGAGAGTGAAAAATTAGTCGAGGACTTCCTCTTGTCTTTGCTTCGTGCCCTTGAAAAATTGCCTATAAACCTAAATGCTCTGCAGATTTGTAATATTGGTAAGTCGGTAAACAATTTGCGCAGTCATAAAAACATGGAGATCCAGAAGAGAGCTAGGGGTCTTGTTGACACTTGGAAGAAACGAGTTGATGCAGAAATGTCAAAAATAAGTGATGGAAAATTTGTTGGATCTGGCCAACCAGCTTCATTTCCGGTGAAGCCAGGGCATTCTGATATTAGTCAAGCAGGACATAAGCGCACTGGATCAACTGATGCTGCTGCCAAAATTTCTCTCACTCGGCCATCAGCTGCTAAGGTTTTACCTAGTAATCATGGGACTACCGATTCTAATAAGAAGCCGATTGCACCTGCACCTCTTGTGGCTAGCTCAAAGGATCCACATTGCAAAGCAGCTATGGGCAGTGGGGGTTCAGTAGTGCTACCTCCAACAGTTAAAGAGGAGAAGCCCAGTACTTCCAGTCAACCTCAGAGCAATAGCCATTCCTGTTCTGGTGATCAAGTGAAACCAATTGCTTCTTCATGGAAGGAAGAAGTAATGAGTTCAGTAGCTGGATCAGGGAACACTAACAAGTTAGCTGGCTCTACAAACCGCAGTCATAGGTCAAGCAATGGGATACATGTAGCTAATGTATCTGGAAATCACAAGGAAACTCATTCTGGTAGGCCTGGATCAGTCAACAAGGTTATGACAGCAGAAAAAACATCACAATGCGAAAAGACACCTGATATCCCTGTTGGTGATCATGGAGGTATCTGTAGGTTGATTGTTAGGCTTCCCAATGCTAGCCAAAGCCCAGGAAAGAGTGACAGTGGAGGCTTTCTTCAGGATGAATCGATTATGGGTGGCAAATCGTCATCTGTAGGTATGTCAGACAAAAGAGATCTGAATGATGGCAGCATGAAATTGAAGAATGATGTTCCTTTGTCTCATATCGTAGATGCTACTGATACAGAATCATGCCAGGGCAATGATATAAAAGAAGGATTAGGTGGAATTGCAGAAAATAGAAGAAATGTTGAGGTAACTGAAAAACTTGCAGATCCTGCTAAAACTGCCTTGTTGTCTGGGAATGAAAATGGAGCTTGCTTGACTGAACCAAGGACAAGTTCTTACAATTCTATGCTTGCCTTGGTAGAAAGCTGTGCCAAATATTCTGAAGCTGTCAGTCCCTTGGCTGTTGGAGATGATATGGGCATGAATCTACTAGCTACTGTGGCCGCTGGGGAAATTTCCATTTCCAGGTCTAGCATAATTACACCAACTGTTTCAGTTGGAACCCCATTTGCAGTAGAGGAACAATGCATTCGTAATGATGACTCTAAGTTGGGGTTATCTTGTGATGTTGATATGGGCGAGAGAAATGCTCTACATGAAGAATCTGCTAATGACATGTTGCAGACTGATAACAAGCTTTCTACTCAATTACCGACAACACAATCCGCTATCACCCGTATCATCTCTCTTGATAATTTAGATTCTAAGAACATGGAGGTAAAACCTGGGGAAGAAAAAGTTGATAAACCAGAAGTGGAAGGTAGTGCTACCATTGGAGTTGATCCAATTGAGGACAAACAAACTACCGAGGTTCAAGTTTCCAGCATTTGTACTGATAGCAAGCCTAACTTCACTAGCCCAATGAAGGATGAGAACACATCTTTTGAACAAAATTGTGAGATTGAAGATAACAACAATATCTGTGTTTCTGATGTTAAAGCAGATGATAAGTGTGACATAGATATCACTGATTCTGGTAGGAAATTA
Organism: Kaempferia elegans; assembly: GCA_037974815.1. Classification (NCBI taxonomy): domain Eukaryota; kingdom Viridiplantae; phylum Streptophyta; class Magnoliopsida; order Zingiberales; family Zingiberaceae; genus Kaempferia; species Kaempferia elegans. The sequence goes on from JBBPFQ010830722.1 coordinate 6,212, forward strand.
GAGGCAATGGGTGTTGAAGAGCATATGACAAATAAAGTAGTGAAAAAATCATTAAGTAGTAGTCCTAGCTCAACTAAAAACCTGCCAAAATCTTCATCGTCAGATTCTGGAATCTCATTGCCTGCTGTCAGTATTACTCCTACAGTTATTGGCGAGTCTAGCACGGAAATCACTCTGCTGGAATTGCCCAGTGAAGCAAAGGAGATGTGTACTCCCCCTCCTAGCACTGATGAGCTTGTAGTATCAGCTGTTATTTCTCATGACACTGCTGAGATTGTTGGAAATCTTAAGGAGCCTAATAAGAGTGGCTCAGTTGAATCATTAGGAATTCAAGTGCTATCTTCTAAAATCAGGGAAACTGAGAATTCTACAAAGTCTTCTAGGTCAGCTGGATTTGAGGAAGTGGGAGAGGAGGACCATGCATTATCTGCAGATCATTGCCCATCAGATGTTCTTGCTGAACAAATTGTTGCCACTAGACTCGAACTTGATTTGAATGAAGGCATTCCTGTGGATGAAGGAAATCAGGGGCAACCAATTATCTCTTCGACCATGTGTTCCTCTTCGGTTCATATACCGCCTTGCCAATCTCCCTTTTCAAATACCATTTCAACTGATTTACCAGCTTCTGTTACTGTAGCTGCAGCAGCAAAAGGTCCCTTCGTTCCACCTGAAATTTTGTTGAAGACCAAGGGTGAGCATGGATGGAAAGGTTCAGCAGCTACTAGTGCATTCCGGCCAGCTGAGCCACGGATGATTTCTAATATTCTTGATATCCCGTCATCAGATGGTGCTGGAAAGAAGAACCATCCTCTACTAGATATTGACCTTAACATAGCTGATGAGGATGTCGAGGACATGACTTCTCAGAGTTCTATTCAGATGACGGGTACAACTATTGCTAATGATTTACCTACTAAAATTGTTGGAGTAGATCTTGATTTAAACAGAGTTGATGATAGTGTGGAGAATGGCCAGTTCTCGGCAAGCACTAGTTGTAGATTGGAGGTGCCATTTTTGCACGTGCAATCTGCAACTGGAGGACTCCCTATTGGCAAAGCAAATGTACTTCGGAACTTTGATCTGAATGACAGACCAGGTATTGATGAAGCTGGTATAGAAATACAACCCAGGAGCCAACAATCAAATTATGCAAATATCTTCCCGAGTTTTGCTCCAGTTAGTGGTCATAGAACAAATAATCCAGAATCTGAGTATGCCTCATCTTCTTTCTGTCCTAACCCCTTTCCAGTTGCCATACCATCTGTTTATCCTGATAGAGGAGAGCAATCTAATCCAGTAGTTGCAGTGGCAGGATCCCAGAGGATCCCGGGATCATTAAATGGCAATAACCTTGATATTTATCGGGCTCCTACATTTTCACCATCTCCATCTATGGTGATTTCTCCAGTTGCACCTTTTCCTTATGCAAACTTGTCCTTTCCTTCCACTTTTTCACTTGCTCCAGCATCTTTCTCTGGTGGTTCAACACCTTATGTTGATTCTGCTAGTGGAAGTGGTTCATGTTTCCCTGCTTATCCTTCACTACTTGTTGGTCCTCCTGGTGCAGTTTCATCATCTCATTATCCAAGGCCTTACATGATAAGTTTTCCCGAAGGTGGTACTAGTAATTTGAGTAGACAAGGCTTTGATTTGAATACTGGTCCGGCAAGTGCATATCTGGAAGGAAAAGAGGAGAATCTGCCTTCATCCTCAAGATATCTTTTACCTGCTACTTCTCAGGTTTTCATGGAGGATCAGACCAGAATGTATGGTGTTCCTGGTGTCAGTTCGAAGAGGAAAGAGCCTGAAGGCAGTTGGGATGCTGAAAGACACTCCGAAAGATCTTCTAAGCAATTATCCTGGAAGTAAGAAGATGAAGCAGCAGCTTCATCTGTACCTTGATGTCTGGTGAACTATCCATCCATTGTGATCCTTTTATTATGTTGTCTAAAATGTTATGGAAGTTCTGATGCACATTATTGCTAAATTTGTGGAATTCATCTTTGTATTTCTTTTCTAGGTTATACACAAACAGAAGCTCACATCCTATTGTGAATGACTTGGGGATCTTTCTGAGGTGATCCAGAACTTGCTGTAATTCCTGTAAATTTCACTCACCATTTTTCATCTCCTCTGAGGATGTTTCCTTAACATTTTTTAGGGTTTTCAGGTAAGTTTGCTGTTTTTTTAATGGGAAAGATAATAAAGCAGGCCTTTTATAGAATGTATCCAATAGAATTAATACACTATTAAGTTTATTATTATTCCTCATATGTGCCAATGCCACTGTAAGTGCATTTGATCTTTCATCTACGAGACATGCACTGGTATCATCTTCTGTGTTTCTTCCTTCGATGAATCTGTGGCCCTCATATGCTATTCTTTTTTCAATCAAAAAAAAAAAAAAAAACAAATTATATGGAGTTGGAACAACCTTTCGTCATTCCTTTGCCGCGTCTATGGAAAGCTTATTCTACATATCTCGCCTCTGCATAACAATGTGAGCTTTACTAGATTTATCCTTTATAATTACTAAGAATGCAGGTATGTAGCCCTTTCTAATAGATTTACTATTTGAAAATTAATGGTTATTCAATTATTGATTTGATGCTAGTGATATTGAAATCTAATTTATATGACAACTTTCTCGATTGAAGTCAATGGTAGAGAAGGATTTAATATAGTTGACTTTATGTGAGAATAAAGTTTAATTGTTGTTTGTTTGTTTGACTAGACTATAGGAATGACTCGTCCACTGAACCTAACGGATTGGTACGACAATTCCTCAATTCTCAATATTTATAGATATAGACACAAATAAAGTAATTAATATCTCAAATAGTGTATGATTATATGTACAGTAATTACCTACGAAATATCTCTACCTGACCTGATCCAAGCTCGTGTTAAAAAAAATTGAGCTGACATCCAAATCTAATCTAATAAATCTGGCACCAAATCCAATCCATCACTGGGCATGCACGATGCCGTCGTCTTGCACGGACGACGGCGCCATGGCCGGCCACCCCTGATCGTCGAGAAGGTGTATGCGGTCGATCAGCAAACGAGCTTTCTTTCCCGCTCGTGGTGACCCCTCTGTCACCAACGAGTACAGCACCGGCATCAACGCCGGCATTTGACTCAGCGAACTCACCACCTCCGCCCCGCCGTGGACGCACATCGACAGCAGAGTTGACACGCAGTTCTCCCTCCCCGACCGCGACCCTGTCGACCGGAAGAACTCCACTAGGCGGGGAATCCCCTCTGCACAACTGACAATTGCCGCCGCGCCGTCAGGCTGCTCGGAGATCTTCGCCAGAACCGCCACCACATCGCTGGCGAGATCCGGCCTTTCTTGGCTCGGAAGCAGAGCGATTAGTGCCGGGACCGCTCCTGCTTCCAAAATCTTGATTCGGTTGCTGTGGCAGAGTAGAAGCCCGAAGAGAGTGACGACGGCGTTCTTCTTCCCACGGTACGACCCTTCCCTTACCAGCTCCACCAATGTCGGGATTGCGTCGGGCATGTTGCCGATCTCGGCGGGGCAATCTTCTACCGACGAGAGGTAGAAGAGAATAGCTGCCGCGTTCTGCTGCGATTCCACCTTGAGCGCCACCCTAATGACATCCACCACGACGCCGAGCCCGCCGGCGTCGACGATCGCCCTCCCGCCGCTCGGGTGCTTTGACAAGTTCAGCAGCGCCGCCACCGCGTCGTCCTCCGTCGAAGCTTCCCGTGACGACAAGAGATGGAGGAGCCATGGCACTGCGCCGGCGTTCACCATACACGCCCGGTTAAACACGTTGGATTTGGTGAGCTTCCTTATCTCCGACGCCGCCTTCCTCTGCTCCCGCCTCGTTGAGGACGACGCGAGCTTGCTTACTAGGAAAGCGGCTAACATCTTCATAGCTTCGGCCGCGGCGGAGTCAGGCCGGTTCGTGGCGCTCTTGCTCGAATTGCGTTGCTCGGGGATGGGTAGGTTGTTGCTGCGGTAAAGCTGTTCGACGAAATAGCGAACAGTGGAATTGGGGACGAAGGTAGCGTCGCTAAGCTTCTCGCCGGTGACGGGGCAGGTGAGGCTACCGGACTTGAACCACTTTGAGATGGAGGCGCGGCCGTAGGTGTGCCCCGTGGCGATCGTCACAGGGTCAAGCATCATCTCGTAAGAGATTGGACATCGGAGGTCGTCCAAGTTCATCACTTGATTCATGGTGCGCGGCGGGGCCTTCTGTTGGTTTGCTCCTCCGCTCTTCCCGTCGCCGGCGTCGAACAGAGTCACCCGGCAGTAGACCATCAGCGCTGTCAAACCGCCGAGTAAAGCTGCTTCCTTTTGTTCGTCGACGTCGTCGGCGCTCGACGAGGACAAGTCTTCGAGGAAGAGGATCTCCTCGTTGCAATCGATCCAGCTCCGGACGCGCAAGTGCTCCATGATCTGTTCGAGATCGATCGGATCGGGAGCAATGCCGTTCTCGAAATGGACGATCGCCGACTCTACGTTTCTGGCGGTAAGCGCGTCGGCGGGCGCCGTCCCGACCTCCGCCTTCCACGCTTGCTCCGCCACCAGCCGCATCAGTTCCTTCACCTCCGACGACGCGTCGGTCGCGGACACCGGGAGGACGACGTCGAGCGCGGTGCCTACCGATTTAATCAGCGCCCGGAAGTCGTTCGACACCTGCTCCGAGTGCATCAGCACCCACAGCCGGGCGCCGGGGCGGGCGCAGTCGCGGAGCAGGTTGGCGAGTTTCTGCATCGTGATGTGGAGCTCGGAGAGAGCCACCGCGGCGGAGGCAGGGAGGGAAGCCGGCGCGACGTCTGCAAGGAACTCGCGGATCGCGCTGACCTGGCGTATCGCCTCGCGGGCGCTCCTTCGGTGGACGGGGAAGGTGGCGTCGCGGAGGGCAAGGATCTCGTCGGCGAGGCAGGCGAGGGAATGCGAGAGAGCCTCCGGGGAGACTTCACCGCCTGGCTGCACCGCCGGAAGGCTGAGGAACCTCCGGCGGCGAGTCGCATAAGACATCTCTCGATGCGGAAAATCCTGGAATAAGTACAAAAGTACCAAACGGGCAGCTCAGGCACTCCCTACCCACACTTATTAAGTTTTAACACGGATCGCACCAGTAGACACGTGTCCGTAAACTCATGTACAGCTGGCATCTTCGAGGGTCCCTTCCGTCACTCGTACACGTGGCAAATAATGGAGACCGGAATCGGCCGACATATGTATTTCAATTCTTCCTGTTGTGCGCCAAACAGCAAACGCCAGAGAAGCAGGATGGCATCGCTGCAACTGACGACGTGTCGAAACAAGAGTGGCAGGAGAGACTTTCGCGTCCGGTGTGGTACACTTGCTCCGGAGGTGAGTGTGAATCGACGTTAATGGTCGCTATAACGCGTGCTTTAAGAAAAAACGGATTAGCGTAAGTAACAGGACGCACAGGTGTCACGCGGGGAGTGGTGATCCACGAATCCAAGAAGATCTATTTAATGAATTAAGAGGGCAATAATTGAAGGTGGACGTAGGGGCGGTAATTATGGAGAGTAATAAGGGTGGGATTAATTTCGGGCAGTGGGAAGATAATCTGGAATGTAAGTTGGGATAGTATTCATATATTTGGATATGAGAAATGATATGATGGGGAAATGAAATATATATGATAAATGATACGATGAGGAATGAAAGGTACGAAAAACTCATTCTCTGACAGTGACTAATCCAAATAAAAATTTAATAAAGTGCTCAAAGATGAAATTAAAAAAAATATTTTTTTCTATCAAATAAATATACGTAGGTAAAAATTTAATAAAGTGCTCAAAGAAGAAATTAAAAAAATATTTTTTACTATCAAATAAATATATGTAAAAGTACTGAATTGATAACGATAATGATGCAAATATAAAATATGCACATACCAATAAAGTAATTATTTCATGACATTTAAACTACCAGTACTATATCTGGATGTACAAACAAGAGGAGGCAATTGTATCCTACGAGTGCTCATATGTTGAAAATGTTATAAAATTTATTCATTTTCAATTGCAGTAAAAATATCTTTCTCAATGTATACTACCAAACTGTCATTCATCCACTCATCCCACATCCTATTACGCAAATTAGTCTTGATAATTTTCATTGTAGAAAAAACCCTTTCAACAGAATGTAAGATCGAGATAACGATAGAGGGGGGGAGTGAATATCGTTCGTAAAAACAATAAACAGAATGCACAACGGAAGTAAATAAAACACAGAGGTTTTACTTTCAATTAAAGCACAATACAAAACAAGTTGGGAAAGTGTAACAAGCT
>JBBPFQ010830830.1:0-12517 GCA_037974815.1 Kaempferia elegans
TATGATTATGTGATTCTTATTTTAAACTAAAATGTATATTTATAAAAGGCAAGACTTTTCAGTATACATCCCAACACTTCACGTGTTGAATTTGTTGTACCATGTTGGTTGTTCAATGCAATCTTAGACTTGGATTTGCACCCCTTGTGCACCCACGCATAAGAGAGAGTCTCTCTCATGCATTTGTTCACATCATTAATGCATGTGAATCAATATAAACTAACTAATATGCCTTGAAACTTTCAATGTAGGACTAAAGCCCCATTCAAAATGAAGCATTTTTTCTCTTTCCTTTCCACATCTTTTCCATTCACATATATCCAACAGTCACTTCTAATTTCAACATTTGTTGTAGTAGTTATTTAATAGTCTCTACAACTGTATAGCAACTACTTGATAGTTATTACAACATGCAACAACTACTAGGTAACTAATACAATATGAAAAGTATACTATTTCATCAAAATCATTATACACAAAGTGCCATTATATTAAAATATTATTTATTAACTTGATAAAAATTATTTAAAATTCATCAAAATTATTTTAAAATAGTTGTAGCAACTACCTACACAATTATAACAACTATTCAGTAGATACTACACAATTGTACTGAAATCCTAAAATCAAAAACCCTAAATCTCAAATCTTAAATTCAAAATACTAATATATCAAAATATTTTTTACTGTCTTAATTAAAATTATTTTAAAATAATTATAGCAACTACTAAATATCTATAATAAATATTGTACTAGTTGTATATGTTATATATATTGTAGTAGCTAGTCATGGCTGCTGTAATAATACTAGAAGTAACAAACAATGTTACAGTAGCTACCAGCTACTCTGTTGTTGCACGTTATAATAACGAGTAACCGCTATAAAAACAGGTAAGAGTATTCCCGAATAAAATATATGATGGGGTATGCTTTGTCTTTTTTTTTATATATAAAAAAGACGATTTGGTATAATATGAAATGTCATTTGATTGTCTTTTTGTTTACTTTTATTATTTTTTTGGGTTGGGAAAAATTTTGAGTGGCAATATTTATACCAGAAAAAAAACTATTTGAAAACAATCAATAAACATATAACAACTACAAAATGATAAAGTAATCGTAGATTTATATATGTCTTTGCCAAATAATTCACATCGCTCATGATTAAAGATGATATTAGTAATTTTCTCCACAATATAGGCTACTATTCACATCACTCTTTATGAATGATAATGTTTATATATAATACATGCATTTTTTTCAATATTAACAAGTAAATAAACAAAAAAATCTCATGGCTTTATCTTTTACTTTTTTTTAATGTGTAGTGCTAATTTGAGTTTTCAATCAAGATTGAACAAATTTTTGTTTCATTAAAAGAAAAAGAATTATCATTTTAACCACTTATGGTTTGGCTAGATATAAGTTTTAAGCCATGATATTTATGGGTCTCTTGATTAGTATGACACAAGAATGCATGGTTATGCTCAAATTAGTCAATATAAAATATTGAGCGTATTTGATTGAGTGTGTCTATTTAGATATCAAGAAACACAAAAGATTGATAAGAGGATGATACGGTCTATACTTCATTGATCAGTCTAAATATCAAAAATAGAATGACCAAGTCATACAAGATAATATACACGAAAAGGTTAGGTCGGATCTCGACATTCTCGTCACTTGGGTAGTAATGATGCATTGTTAAATGTCACTCATTGCTATTGTATCTAAAATGGTTAAAGACATTGTCAATGTTACGAGAATCTATTGGATCACACATAAAGAACATGTTAATTTGGAGATGAGTTCAATTTTAGTTTGACTAAAATGTGATGAACTATTAGATTGAGTCAAATCTGAATTAGACTCGTTGGGTTAAACTCAAATTAATCCAACCATTTGATTAGGTATAATTCATATTTGACCCATTGAGTTAGACTCAAATGGATTCGAATTAGACTCATTGGGTTAATGAGTTAGACTCATTGACTTATTGAGTTAATAACTTATTGGATTAATGATTAATCCAATATGTTAACATCCAATCTATTAAGAAGGTTAATAATGATTAATGTAGATTAATTCATCATTAAGAGAAGAAAACTAAGAGACAAAATCTTTAGTATTCATTAGATGAATACAAAAAAATTATTTTCTCATTTTTCGTGGATGACTTTTGGAGTTCATTCTTGACATCTTCTTCTTTTCTTCTCCTCCTTGGCCAAATAACACAAAACAGGCTAGCACCTCGTAGTTGTTCTTCTCTAAATAATGAGTTTGTGAGACAAACGGAGCGTGTTTGTGTGGATATCGAAAGAGGCGTTAACACTTGATTGTGCTGAGATCCGTCGAGGACAAATTGCTATCGGGAGTTTGTGTTTACACCTCGAATGTAGAACTCTTAACTCAACTAGTATGTGGTTTCATTCACATGAATCCTTTGAATAGAGATCTTGATGTTTATTTCGCTGCGTGTATGTTAGTTTTTGTGCACAAGATCCCTACACTTCATTAGTTATCTTTTTTAAAATATCCCTATGAAATTTTTTTTATAATCATCTTGCGCTTAAAGAAGTACATTGCCCTCTTTATATAGGTCGGATCCCCTAGTTTATAATCCCTTATTTCCTCCTGGTCTCTTCTTTCATTTACACTTCAGATGTCGCTTCATTTATGCTCAAAATTCTTTGAAAAACTACGCATCTTATTGTGACACTTAGATAATTTGTAGTTAAAGTTTGTCTGTTTTTACCTTTTTTTTCAGGTGCATTCATTATTTTATGTAAGTGGGAATATTTTAGCTAAATTTTATCGATTTAAGTAGTGAATTTCATTCTAAGTGTGTTACTAATTCATTTTTTAGAGAAGTTTTAACTTAAATAAAATGGTATCTGAAGTGTAAATAAGAGAAGAGATCAGGAGGAAACTAGGGATTGCGGACCAGAAAATCCAAATTGCTCTTTACAATCATTATCCCAACCCATATTCAAGTAATAGATCCCTTTTGTATCGAAAAGACATTTTGAAATTTTTGTTCCAAACCAAATTGTGGTATCTCCCAACATTTAGGAGTTCATGATATGCTTACCTTATGAACCCTAAACTCTACGACTTCAAATTAAAATTCACCGTACATGAGAGCTCACAAATATTATTACAATTAAAGTGCTTTTACATGCTTAGCTTATGAATCCAAAACTCTATTACTAATTTGAATGACATAAAATCTCACAAATTTTAATTCAAAACTACAATATCACTCAAATTAATTTATATAAAACTATCTTAACGGAAACATATTCTTAGCTGTTTATACGACCTTTTTTATTAGGTTAAATTTAATCACTCGATTTAAAATATCATTTTTTTAAAAATTATCCCTTGAGTTATTCTTTATGGCTCTCTTGTATGTTTACATTAAGATAGTCTTAAATATAGTTCTATTTACCCTTACTAGTTTAACGGTATCGAAGTCTATCTCTTCATAACATCATTATAAGAGCTTATCCGCCAAGCATTTTACTTTGGACTCACGAAATATTCTCCCTGATAGGGGCGGAGCTACCCTTAGGGTGGGCTCCAACCCCACTTATTTTAAAAAAATTATAATTATAATTTTATTTTAGTCTCATCATAATTTTATTTCAACCCTTATTATTTTTTATAATTTTATTTTAACTCTTATTTCTCTCAATTGCATAGTTGTTTATCAAACATTGTAATTAAACCTAAATTTCTTAATATTTCACATTTACTTTATCTCCCTATGACGGCTTCACCTCCCTACCACGATATCCCTTCTCCCTATTAATGCGCGATATCTACGCGACCATAGTTGAAGCCGCTGCCTCCAGCCCTACCGTCGCTACCCTCCTCCCTAACCATTATTGCATCACATTTACTATTCTCCTCATCAATACTTTCGTCGTTGCTCCTTTCTCTATCGCAAGTGATGTTGATTTCGCCCTGTCGTCATGACTCAGTTGCAACCACCGCGTCGATGATCAGCTCGGCTACGACCACTTCACTGTCATTGGTGATCAGTAACTTTGATTTCACCGTAGTGTTTTTACAAAATATCCTCCTTTTTTTTTGTATAATACTAAAAAGAAAAAAAATAGAGAGAAAAACTGTCGAATACTACCTGCGGTATTTTTTTTTCAAACATGTATTTAATTTTTTAATTTCTCTTTCAATCTATTACAGCCATATAAAAGTTAAATTAAAAAAAAAATCGAACCAAATTAAATAGAACAAAACCGAATAAAAAATAAAAAAATACTTATTTTATTAAAGATTTTCGTATAAAAGACATTGATGGCTAAAAGGACTCAATTTTCTTTAATAAATAAAAAAATAAATGAATAAAAAAAAATAAAATTTTAAATATTTTATTAAGGATTTTAATTTAAAAGAAGTCATTCATTCATAATCATGTAAAAATTTATATCAAAGTAATATTGTTTAATATAAATACTTTATTTATGATTTTCGGAAGACATTAAGAATAATGATACACTCAAGAAAAAAACTTAAGGAAAATTTCAAGAAAAGACACAAAGTGATGGACCCACCATTTCATTTTTTGTGGCCCCGATCACTTCATATGTCTTTCCTTGAGGTTTTCTTTGAATTTTTTTCTTTAAGTGTATCATTACTCTTTTGGATCGATTTCTATTGGGTCAGCTTCAATTGGATTGGCTTCGGTCAGGCCGACTTCTGTCGGGTTGGTTCTAGTCAGCACTTCTATGTAACTGCACTCTTTTTGTAACAGACATCTTCTCTGTATATGATTTCTTTACCCCTTCTCGGTAACTGAGTTGTCGCGTCTGAGCTCAGGTGAAATCTAGGTTGAGCCTAGTCTCAGGTCTAGCTAGTCAGATTTAAGTCGGACATGACTTGAGTTAACTTGCCTTGAGCCCGAATGCCTCACCAAGTTGATTCAACTTAAGTTGGATTGATATCGAGTTGAACACGGAAGAACTGGTTTGAGTTGATTTAAGCTCACCGTGAGCTGGACCAACTTGACCTGAGCTGTCTTGAATCAGGCCGATCAGGATTTACATTGAGCGAGTCCTGATCCTACCACATGGTGCTTACCGTTCGACCCATCAATAATAATTTAAAAAAAAAACAATCTCTTTTATAGAAATGATTACAACATTTTAAAAAAATATAAAGAATTAAAGAAATTATTTAATAATAATAATAATAATAAATCATATTATTTAATAGCATCAATTCTCACAATAATTCTTTTAGATAATTTTTATTCCAAATTTAACATTTTCTTAATTAAGCAAGCTCATTAAAGCCACAGCCCGATCTGCCTCAGGTTGGTCAAAGTGCAAAGTAACTTACATGCCCAATCCACGTGCGACAGATGGGTAATCCAGATGAGTGATGTCCGCTGTGCAGATCAGATAGACGCCTTGCAAGGAAAGTGCTTGCCGTGACCTTGCAGCGAATCCCCGCTCAATGATTCTATCCCCTCCGCACGTCCTCGGTTCGCCCGTTCCAACGCCGGCAGCTTAGAAATTCAAACATTAATTTCAAAAAGTTCCCAGATTTTCGCCTCCTCTTCCTCCTCCGCCTCCCCGTCGCCCCCGGAGCATCAAACCCTAGGTCCGTCGGATTTTCCATCTCCTGCTTCCCTCTGCCGGCATCCCAACCAGGTCGCATCGGCAGTAAGAGGAAGGCGGAACGAATCCGCGCTTCTTTTGTTTTTTTTTCCCTTCTCTCGATGTTTTCCGGGATTTTTGGCTCTGCGAGAGCTTGCTTGAATGACGCCGATTTGCATCCCGGAGGTGGATGAAATCGTCTGTCCTCGCCCTCATTGGATGGTGGTTTTGGTGTTGGGAGCTGATTTGACGCGGAGGTCGAGCTGCAGATGCAATGAAATCGGAGGACTGTGGACGGCGCAAGATTGATCCGCAGGACGATGGATGTGAAGAACTTTGTGATTTTTATCGTTTGTCTGAGTTTGGTCCTTACTTTGCCGATGCGCGGATCTGGTGGGAGGACAGGGGCGGGGAACTTGTCATTCCGATTGGGAAATTCTAAGCTGATAGATTCTTCTCGGAAGGATGAGTGTACGGTATGGGATTCTTTACATTCTTCCATTGAGTTTTCTTTTCAAGTTTGTCCTACAACCGCAAGCATCTCTGTGTAGACTCGTTTAATTTCTTTGCTCAAATCTCAGGATATATGAACTATTTGATCCGGTTTCAAAGAAAGTATTTGTTCTGCAACTTATTGTCAATCTTAAAAATGTGGATTCTTTCTAAAAGGGTGCTCATTGGCCGTGCTAGTTAAGGAAAATTGCTAATTGAAGACATAAAAAATCATTATTAGTATATGAGTTCGATGTTCGATATTCAATATGATGTTTGCTTTCATGCCTGCCAAGTAGATTCATTCGTGAAGAATTTAGGTTTCTACATTGTATGACATCAAGAGTTCTCTGGTCTGTTAATTTCCTAGCACCTTTTACTTAGTCTGGGAGAATGAAACTTTTATAAATTTTTATGTTATGCGAAAATAAGAATTTGAGGGGAGCAAAAGATTCAGTTTTCAAATCTTATAAAATTAAAAGCTTATTTGGCAAACAAAACACAATGAAAATTATATGGAAGGTTAAAATTTATGAATGATATTTGGTAGGAGAAGAAAATGATGCATTTAACATTTACATAGTATTCTATTGATAATAAATGAAAAAAGCTTAACATGATTTTCTTTTCATTCTGTGGTTATTAAACATTGTTATTTCTAATCGAGACTATTGAATAAATAAGGATACTTAATACTGTTTATTAAAATGTAAGGATTGTATTACTCAAAAAATAAATAGTTAGTATTTTTTCTCCTGTTACATATGCAAGGATTGAGGCTAAATCCTTGTTGATTATATTAAAGTTAGTTTTTTTCCTCCTTTTACATATGCAAGGATTATGAGGCTAAATCCTTGTTAATTATAATTAGTGCCTACTTCCTAGTACATAATAACAGATAACAAACACTAGCATGTTTGCCAATACCTTTTGGAAGTTTTCTTTTGAAGAAACCAAGATTACTTTAAAACGGTTTAAACTGGTTCTTAAAATTTGAAGGTCCTCCTGATCTACTGTATCTTCATTTGTTTAAACTTCTTCATGCAAAAGATGTATGACTTAGTTTATACCACGAGACCAACCATCTTTTTTCCTCCTCTTTTTGCTATTAGAGAGGCAATTTAGCTTAACTGCAAAAGCAAAGAAAAAAGTTAGAGGATTTAATACGCGATAGACTTGCAATTTCGAAGACTTAAATAGATAGTTTCCATGTCAGTTGGTCTTGTTATGCCAAACTATGATAATTCACAAAAAACATGAAGGTAGCCCTTTCTCCTGACTTTCTGATGAACCACCAGTGTTGCTGTGTTCCTCTCAGATGATTGATTTACTTTCCGCAAATTTACTCAATTATTAAATTTTAATCTATAGTTGACTTTAAGAACTTCTTTATTATGTTTTCTACACTGCAGGTTAGGATGTATGGTCATGAAGTTGTGATGCCTCTCTTCCCAGAAATAAAGGGTGCAATTATTGAATGTCTCGTTAGGAAAGGATTTCATATGCATCTTTCTAAAGATGATTATAGACGTATTACCATGTGCATGGAGTGCCTAGAATTGGTACTTAATTGGCATCATGTTCAAAGAAGACATTTGGAAACTAAGTCTCCAAGTGCTGCAACAACCTTCTCCCCAGGTGGTGGTCGAGCGACTCCAGCTGCATCTCCTAATTTTAAAGATGAACAACAAGCACCACCTGCTCAGATCCCTCTGAGCTCTCGTAAACACCAAACAATATATTCAACAATTTCTTTATCAACACCAACAAAGTCTACACCACATAAAAGTAGTGCCAAGATGCCACCCTCACATGAGGAAGAGGACACAACAAGATTAATTATTGATGCTGTAGTTCTATCATCAATCGGGACATCTCTTCTTCTCCTATGTGTATTATGTTGTTACTGGAAATTTTGCAGACGACGTCGCTACTCAATGAGCAGGAGAGATGAAAGGCCCCTATTGCTTCTAAGCTTAAGTAATGCTTCTGGTATGAAATTGTTCCCCTTTCATATGCATCTCATAGTAATGCTTCTCCTAATGAGATGCAGTAATAATTTTGAGAATTTATGTATTTCCAGGATCATCAGATGCGTCATTTGGTCATGTTGGTTCAAGTAATCATACAGAAAAGCTTGTAGGCCTGCAAAACAGTGGATTTAACCAAAATTGTCATTCTTTCTCTGGAGATGTCGACCACAGGGCTACTTCACCATCTGATATAGTGTCAAATACTCCATCTTTTGGGATCAATGATGGCTCCGAAACAAGAATATTACTTCCTCTTCCTCCTGGAAGGTCACCTATTCCTTCTATTGCTCCTACTAATCCACCTCCTGTAGTCCCCCTTCCTATGCCTGCTGCTGTTTCTTATACTCCATCTGCTGTCGTCCCACCCCCTATGCCTGCTGCGGTTCCTTATACTCCATCTGCTGTCGTCCCACCCCCTATGCCTGCTGCGGCTCTTTACACTCCATCTGCTGTCGTCCCACCCCCTATGCCTGCTGCTGTTCCTTCTACTCCATCTGCCGTTGTTCATTCACCACCTGCTGTCGTTCCTTTGCCACCAGCTGTCGTTCCTTTGCCACCAGCTGTGGCTCCTCCTCCTCCTCCTCCCCCAATTAAACCCCCTACTAATAAAGCTGCACCTCCACCTCCACCTCCATCTGCCCCACGGCCACCAACACCAAACCAAAAACCTGGTGCCCAGATGCCTCCACCTCCACCAAAGGCTGCTCTTCCTCCTCGTCAACTTCATGGAAATTCAAGGACTAAGAAGCCAACAAATAATGTACCATGTCCTCCCCAACGTCCTGATGTTGATGGTGACGACGATGGTCCCAAAACAAAGCTGAAACCATTCTTTTGGGATAAAGTTCAAGCAAACTCTAAGTCCAATGTCTGGTCTCAGATTCGAGGAGGATCGTTCCAGTAAGTCTATTATTCTGACTGTGCGCGTTGACCATCTGAATAATAGCTGGCCTTCTATGACAATTTAATTCTATTACAGGTTCGATGAAGATATGATTGAATCATTATTTGGCTACAACAATGCTGCTGCTGGTAAAAACCTTGCTGAAAAAAAGAAAGAGTCACAAGGTCGTGAAGCTTCACCTCGGCTTATTCAGCTTCTTGAGCCAAAGAAATCACAGAATTTAGCAATCTCATTAAAGGCTTTGAGTGTGAAAAGCCAGGATGTTCGTGAAGCACTCATGGAAGGTGAGTTTGGATCTTTAGCCACTGAACTAACATTGTACTGGTTTTGGTTTCATTCACAACCATATAAGATAGTAGCTGATTTTCCGTTTAAATTTCCCATTTTATTTCATGCATATAGATTGTGAGTTTTTCTATTTGTAAAATGTCCTTCAGTTAATTTTCCTTAATATTTACATACACGCACAAAGCATTCACTATTCAATCTTTTTAAACATTTTGGCCCTTTGCCGATCTTCTTGTGATAGGCAATGAACTTCCTACTGCTCTTCTTCAAGCATTGCTGAGAATGCAACCTACCACTGATGAAGAACTGAAGCTTCGACTGTATACGGGTGATTTATCCATACTAGCACCAGCAGAACAATTTCTCAAAGACTTGATTGATGTTCCTTGTACTTATAAAAGGATGGATGCCTTGCTATTCATGTCTTCTCTACACGAGGATGTCGCAATCGTAAAAGAAGCTTTTGCGACATTGGAGGCAAGTCTTGATGCTTGTAATCTCTCCCCTTGCTCCTTAGCCTCAGTCCGTTTGGTAACACTAGTTTACTGGTCATTCCAACTTTAGAACCATTAGCAAAAGAACCATTTCAATTTCTTGTTGATATGTTCCTCTGGATGAATCTCTATCTTCTTATTTAAGACTGAATTATGACAGTAAACATTCTTTTATACCAGGTAGCTTGCACAGAACTCAGAAGCAATCGTCTCTTTCTGAAACTCTTGGAAGCTGTTCTAAAAACCGGCAACCGTATGAACGACGGCACCTACCGCGGCGGTGCTCAGGCATTCAAGCTCGACACCTTGTTGAAGCTGGCAGACGTGAAAGGTGCTGATGGGAAAACCACTCTGTTGCACTTCGTCGTCAAAGAGACAATTCGTTCTGAAGGAAGACGCGCTGCCCGTCTGGCGAGAGAAAGCGGAAGCATAACCTTCACGAACAATTTCAGCTTCGGCTCCGATGATTTATCCGAAGACGTTCTAGCAGACACCGAAGACAGTCTCCAGGCTGAAGGCCTTAAGATCGTTTCGGGTCTACCAGGCGAGCTCGAGAATGTCAAGAAAGCAGCAGTAATTGACATCGACGCCACAACCACTACAGTCGCTAACTACGGTCGCAAGCTGATAGAGACAAAAGAATTTCTAAACAAAGATATGGTGAATCTGAACGAGGACAGCGGCTTCCACACTTCACTCAAATGCTTCGTAGAGCATGCAGAAGCTGCTATCACATTCTTATTAGAAGAAGAAAGAAGGATAAGAACTTTAGTTAAGAGCACGACGGATTATTTTCATGGTTGTGCTACTAAAGATGAAGGTTTACGGTTATTCGTTACAGTTCGGGATTTTCTCGGCATGGTAGACAAGATCTGTAAGGAAGTGAAGGAGTCAGCAGCAAAGAAAGTCCCGAAGCCACCCGTTACTAAGGATCGCCCACCTGGAACAACACCACCACCTACTCCTGATCCACGACAACTATTATTTCCTGTGATCAAGGATCGAAGGGTCGAAAGTTCCAGTTCCAGTTCCAGTTCAGACGAAGATGATGACTGAAAAAGGTAAAAGAAAAGATATTACAACAATTGTACATACCCTGTTTGTAATGCATTTTAGGAGCCATATGAGGTGGTACGCTGACCAAGAACAGACATTAGACAGTATCATTTTATCGATGAAATCCCACTATCATGCTTGATCTTAGACAATTCCAGATGGTACAATCCTAGAGCTACAAAGGCATGGAAATTACAGGGCCGTGCTGGTTCTAATCGCTACAAGAGCTGAAAATTTTGGTCTTTCAGTCTTCATCGCCGGCGGCCGCCTTGGAAGATCCGGCCTTTTTAGGGAGGAGGAGATTGTGGATGTTAGGCATCACACCTCCGCTCGCGATGGTGACTTCTCCCAACAGTTTAGAGAGCTCCTCGTCGTTCCTCACCGCGAGCTGGATGTGCCTAGGCACGATCCTGGTTTTCTTGTTGTCTCTCGCGGCGTTCCCAGCGAGCTCCAAGACCTAATGGCGGAGAAGGGATTTGTCAAACACTTATAAAACAGAGTCAATTTGTGCATAGAGAAAGTACAATTTCGACCAAACACGGATCAAAAATACTCTCGATCTTGAAATTTGAAAGGGAAAAGGGCGTATACACACCTCGGCGGCGAGGTACTCGAGGACGGCGGCCAGGTAAACCGGAGCGCCCGCACCGACGCGCTCGGCGTATTTACCAGCCTTGAGGAATCGAGCGATTCTCCCAACGGGGAACTGGAGCCCGGCCTTGCTGCTCCTGGACGTGGCCTTCTTCGCTGCGGCCGACCCGATCGCCTTCCCTCTTCCGGCCATAGCGACGATGACGGACGAGATTAGGGCTTCGAATTCACCGAGGGACTACTGCAAGTCGAGGACGGGGTCGTCTGGCACCCGAGGTTAAATCCCCTCGCTTCTTATTTATAGGCTAGCGAAAGGACGAAGTCGACCAACGAAATACGAGCACACGGATCGCGATATTCGCCGTCGGATCGAAATAGTTGGAACGGTCGGATCGTCGATCGTGTCCGTTATCTACTGGTCTAAAAGGGACTACGAATCATTACGTGAACGACACGTATCGGATCGCTATGATAAATATGTAGCGTATCGGTGTTTTGGGGTATTGTGTAACGGGTTGTTCTTAACGAATTTCGTTAGGGGAAGGGTTTTTAGAGGGTTTATGAAGGTAAATATTTATTGCAGTACCGGGAATTTGATCATTTTCTTCGTAAAGTCTCATAGTTTTTAATATTCCAAATAACACCCTTGCAAAGTTAAGAAATTTAGGGTGCGTTTGGATGTCTTTGTTTTCATTTTATTTTTTAGAAAATATATATTTTCTAAAAAATAGAAAATGACTTTTAAACCTTCCCTATTTTTTCAGAAAATGCTATTTATTTTTTTTAGAAAATAAAGGTAGAAAATATAAATCAAATACTATTTTCTAGAAAATACATATTTTTTAGAAAATAAAAATAGAAAATATGTAAACCAAATACACCTTTACATTTTTCTTGAGAACCTGGGTCATGATCTTAACCACCTTAGTTGTTTTAATCGTCGCCTCATGTGGTACGGTACAGTGAAAGGTGTTGAGTTGTCACTTAAGTGCCCATAGTTTGATCCAAATTATGATATATTTGTAAAGATTTTTC
>JBBPFQ010830937.1:0-12515 GCA_037974815.1 Kaempferia elegans
CTAATGTACTGTAATTTATCTAATTGTCTTCATTTTTATAAAAAAAACAAATATGATATATAATTGTTAGTACTCTAAATTGGTTTTGATGTGATCAACCAAGTTGGATTATATCATGTTGATTTTTTAACCTCGTGTTTAAGTGTGCAGGAGCTTAGAAATATAAGAAGTCGAGCGGTAGACGCGACGGATGAAAATGATGGCACGAGCATCGAGTCAACAAGCTTGACGCATCATATGGACGAGAAGTTATGGAAGAGTACATTGACAGAACGAGAAGGACGTGCGCGGCGGTCTGAGGGACAAACAGTCGAGGAGGAAGCTCGCTCGAGAAGGACGGAAAATAAGTTTAGATAAGCTCTATTCTGAATGTCTAAGATCACTCAAGTGAAAGGAGCCAACCGAAGTCGACCAAAGCCGAAGTCAACAAAGCTGAAGTCAACCTGAGGTTGACTTCGGTGGTCCGGAGCGCTCGAACCTGGTCCTAGCGCCCGGACCAACCAGATGACCTAGGCGGTTTCGTCTAGCAGCTGTTGTGTGTTGCTAGGTCAGCACGGTTCAAGCGTCCGGAAGCTGATAAAGTTTTATTCGCACACTGTTGAAGAGTCGTTGTAGATGTGGATAACGACATCCACATGAGAGCGCCTGAACTCGATCCGTGTGCCCAAAAGGTGCCACATCAGCGCTCGGATATAATCGACCTAGAGTTATAAATAGGGTTCTACTTCAGCTAGTTTCGAATAACACACTTCTGATCTTATGTTCGAGATGTATTCTCGTGTACGAGACTTCTTTGCCTCCGACGATTTGTTTGAGAAGGATATTTTGCTAGTGTGCTTTACTTTCCTCATAGTATAAATCTTTTGATTACCAACCAAATATGGTCGTCCCGTACTATTCTTTGACTCGCTTTTAATTTTATTAAAGTGTGTTTGCTTAAGTCGAAATCACGAGAAAAGTATTTTTGAATTTGCAGACAATTCAACCCATTTTACTGGTCGTAAGGGACCAACAAAAATTACTCCCAAATTCAATACCATTTAAATATAATCGAGTATATTTTCTATCTAATTGAGCACGATTTTTTTTTTCACATGACCAATCAATTATCTAATAAATTGATCTGACTCCTAATCGATCGGTTAAGCAGCAAAAGAGTCATACTAAATTAGATAAAAAATATACTCGATTCTAATTATATTATACTAAATGTATAAAAAATTATACCACATTTTAAACTTTTTATACTTATAAAAAATAATGCATGATAAATGGATCGATTGCCGATCTCCCAAATGATCAGTCCTGCCCAATTAATAAAAAAATATATTAGATTCTAATTAAATGATATTGATTTTATAAGAATTTTATCTCATTTTAATTTTTTTTTATATATAAAAAAAATGAAAGTAATTAGATAAATCAACAGTCTATATTAGGGAGTTATAGTAAATAAAAATTTATACACAGCGAGTTGGAATAATTTTTTTTGTTTGACACAAATAAATAAATAGGAGAAAATTAAATTTACTATTAAAGGTGATGAGATAATTTATAAATAAATATTATAATACTCATCAATATTAATTTATAATACTATTTAAATATTACAACGGGACGGTTAGCGGACCCGTGGATAGAACACAGTGCGCAGTGGCAGCCAGCGGCAATAAATAAGCAGCAGGAGCAATAGCGCTGCAGCAGTTCGGAGGAGGCGGTCACCGGACCCACATTTTTCTCTTTTCTCACATTTGTAGACTTGGACCAGAACGAAAAACCCAGCCAGGGCAGCGCAGCGCAGCGCAGCGCAGAGCAGAACCAGGCGGCCCTCTCCCCGAACCCCTTCCTTTTCCCCTCTTTCTCGGTGTCGCTCCTCCCCTTCATTCGCACATCCAGCTCGGGCTTCGAGATCTGCTTTTATCCGCGCAGAGAAAATCCACAGCGATCTGGAGACGGAGGATGTGAAGAGGAAGCGGCGGATCGGGAGTAGTTGTGGCGACGGATTTATGGCTGCAAATGGCAATGGCGGCGCTGGAACTGGAGGCGGCGGCGAAGGCAGCGGCGGGGGCGATGATGGAAGCCCCGTGGCCTCGATTACCAACGCGCCGGCGGGCACCGCTATTGGGTCCGCAGAGCTGCGGCTCCGTTCGCAGGAGAGGGTATGACTGTGCCTTTTTGATCGCTTATCTTTCTTTTGCTTTATCGGTTTTTTGCCATGGCGGCTTCTTTACTCTTCTTTCCGGAGGCCGATTTGACGCGTCGTACATTTAGATCTAGATTTGAGTAATTGCAGAGATGGGGTTCTTCGGGTTACACGTACGGCATGGATATACTACATGCTGATATTGAGTTTGTGAGAGTTATTTACTTAACGCTGCCTGTTTAAATCTCAAACCGCAACTACGTTCTGTTGATGGTTCACTGTGATGTGAAAAGAAAAAAAGGAATTTGTTATGGAGTTTTGCATCCGATTTTGTAAAACTAACTTTGAATGTCTTGTTTAGTTACAGGGGGGAAAATGGTGAGATCTTCTGTATTTTGATCTTTAGGAAGCCAAAATACCAGTGGTTTTAACTAGTAGAGATCTTAAATAATTGCGATCTTGCATATTTACGTTTATAAGAAGCCAAAATAGTAGGTCTTTCTACAACTGGAAATCGCCAAATCTTCTCCACGCTATATTCAAAATGATTTAGCACAAAAAAACCTTTGTCCCAGTTTTGCTACTTTGGTGTTAAATACTGACATTTTGCAGACGCTCTGGTGTATGGGCTCAACCTAGCTTTCATTAACTGTCTCCTTTCATGATGTTTTCCTTTGGATATCGTGGATCATGATGATGGTATATATATGATTTTCAACTTTTTCATGCATGAATGAACGGTTACACACTTATTTTCCACTCTCAAATTCCATCCTTTGCAATTTGTGCATCTATTTACTCTGTTAGGCAAAAGGAGCTTTGTACATCTTTTCAATCGTCTGACTTTATCTCTAGTTCAATTATCAGATCTGCAGCCTTAGAGTGAATTTCCATTCCACAATTCTTCTATGTCTCTTTATTTTTCATACTTGATCAGAGCTATCATTTACATATTCTCTGTGCATCCTATAATGAAGTTGGCGTATCTATCTTCTGGCTATAGAATTGCTGTCATTTGTTGCTTTGAGAAGCACATACCATTCTATTTCTTTTATTTCTCATCTTTTAAATTAACAAGGCTTCAGTTGGTATGCTATTCTTGGTGACATAGGAGTGTCTTAACTTAGAATTGATCTTAGATTCACTTGACAAGTTGATGATGATTATTCGGCTCCAAAATTTATGGAACAAAGTTATGTCTCTAGGGAGGTAGGTTGATCCTATGGATCACGAAATCTCATCTAAGATGAGAGAATGATCTCATAGCGATTTTCTAGTTGTTGTGATATTAATGAACACACTCGACAAGAAGACAAGTGAATGCAAGATCTGTTAATATGTATTCTTGTGGCACTCATTCTTAACTTGAGTTAGGATTGGTTAATATGTTATTCTTATTGCTATGTTGTAATCTTCTTGATTCTCTCGTCAAGAAGGCAAGATGAATTTGTTAATATGTCATTCTTATTAATATGTTGTAATCTTCTTGATTCTCTCGTCAAGAAGACAGGAAGGATTTGTTAATATGTTATTCTTGTTGGCACCAGAGGGTCTTAACTTGGATTCAGATCTTAGATCTGCGACGAGTGTTCACTTTGGTTAGTCTCTAGGACGTAGGTTGATCCAATGGATTAAGAAAAACTCGTCTAAGGGGGTGATCTCATAGAGATCTCTCAATTGTCATGATCTTGATGATCTTTCTTATCAAGAAGACAGGAGGATATGCAAGTCTGGCTAGTATATGTAGACTTGTTTTCGAGGTTAATTATTTTTGAGCTCACACTCTCATCTGAACCAAACAGGAAATATGCATGGATTCCTCTATTACTCTAGTAGTTTAATGTTTGATATTAAATTCTTATTCATTTGAGAAATTGGTCTATGCCAATTTACTTTTCATATAAATCATCCATATGTACTCGATCTCATTGGTTAAAAAAACTAATTTTAATAAGCCTTTGCATAAATGAAAATTAATGCATGCACAAGATTTGACTTGGTGAGTTCCAGTGAAAGACTTGCACTAGGTTTTGTAGCTTTTGGCATTAAACTATTCATAATAGAATATGATCCGATCTACTTGGTTGAACATAACCTTTTGTCTTGAATAATTACTCATTAGTATAGACTAAAATAACCACACCTACATAGTAGTTGGGATAATTATGCTGACATTGTAGCCTCCTTGGAGTTACTTGGATTTATTCCTGTGTCCATTTTGACCTTCAATTTGATCTTAATTTCTTAAGTTCTTTTAACTTGAAGCAGTCACACTTCACACTTGAACAGGTGATCTATACAAGAGTATCCTATGATACTCTCTTGTATCCAGAGTAATACAAGATGGGGATTACAGATTATTAAAAACACAATGCCAACCTCAATCCTTATTTCATACCTTTTAATCCTAGGAATGGGTTCATAGTGTAACTTAAGGTGATTTCCAAATCTTGTAGTTCATTTGTATCTTTTGAAGCATGATCTTAGGATCTCATGTTAGCATGATACTGCTAAGATTAATTAATTAATGGGACTATGTCTTCAACCTATATGTCGACTATGTTTTGGCAAAACTAAAGTTGTACTTGCATTGTTTCAATTGACGTCTCTGGCCATATCCAATGTTTAGAAAGATTTGGTGTGGATGAATCATTTTATTTATCTATGTGGTCGTAATATTGGAAATGGTTGGGCCTTGTGTACTGTAGGACAAGGGAACAACATTTGTAATGGATAAATTGACACTTGGTGAAATTAATCATGAATCTTGCTATTCCAGAGAATTCAATCCTATTGCTTTTACTTAATAGGGTCATAGGGTTCTTGAGTTTAAATGAACAATTGTTTTTGTACTCCATGTATTACTACTAGGTATATATTCAGTCTTATTGTAAATTTAGCCATAAGATTGTTCTCTTTGACAGAGCATACAAATATATCAAAAGAATCATTGTGACTATTATTCAAAAGAGGTGTAACTTTATGCTGTAGGATAGTATACTGAAAGAATTATATACTGATCAAACCAAATTTCTATTAGCATGCAAAAATATTCAACTGTTCTTGATCATGAATTTATTACACAAATTGTTAGTTTATAGATTCAGTTAAAGAAACATCTACAGGTTTTGTTGTCATCCATAGGTTTGGCAATATAAACTTACACTTGTTAATTGACCAATTTTAATTTATATTATCTTTCTTTGCATCTAATGGAGCTTTTAACAACTTATGATTGGAGAATGGATTCAATAGCTATTGGTAACGATTAATGATTGGAGAGGGACCAGTTACTTTTAGTGTTAACACTTGACAAGTTATTTAGTCAAAAGTTCAGCATAATTTCCTTGATTACTAAGTTTAATTTAAGAATTCTTCTGACCTTGCAAGAATGACTTTTCTTCAGTATATTCATGGGCTAGCTGCACGAGGAGTTCACTATCTACATCAACCTGGTCCGACCCTTCAAGATCTTGGGTTTATGCTCCTTCCGGTGTGTCCTACTGACTTGGATTAACTGTGATTCTTAAAAAAAATTAAATGCCTCTAATATTTTAGGGGACGTCCAAGTCTTTTTACTTTTATTGTTGCTTTTATTTCCAGGAACTTGGCAAAGAACGTGGCCACCTCAGTGAAAGTCTGTTTACCTTCATTTTCTTGTCTTTTGTAGGGGTATGGTTTGATTATCTTTTGTTTTATGACTCTTTTCTGCAATCAAAATTTTGTTTGGAAAATGCATAGAGCTAGAATATATAAGTTCTTTTTCTGGAAGCAATACTAAAATTTAAAGCATAATTGCTACACGAAAAAATTTGAAAGCTAATGTCAGTAGAATAGTGTACAATAGTTTTGACTGCTAGACTTCCCATGTTTGTTACTTAGTCCTTCTGCCACTATGTTCTGTGAAAATTCATTGTGCTTTTTTCCTTTGTTTGATACTCTGATAAACTTTGTCTGTTCACCTCCATCTTTTGTCACTTTTTGTGTTATGATTTTTCTATTTGATGTTTTCTGTTCATATACGTTTCTAATGTTATATGTTCTGATGGAAAATTCATAGAACTAGTAACAATTAAATTTTCACATAAAAATGCCAAAGTAAATTCAAACTCAAATATGAAATTTGCTAAAAGCTGATGCCAGACAATGCCATGTTTATTTCATGTTTTGCAGACTTTCCATCGTTTTTCCCTATATATCTTTTTTTACTACTGTGCTCACCTTCCATAATGATTCCTTGTGTCATTACCTTTTATTCTAGTCTCCTAACAGTTAGCATTTAATTATGACACCCTTTATGGCATCACAATTTCACATGCTCAGCATTTAATGTGGCAGAGGCTTTTAATTGCCATATGATGGTAGGGAGGGGAAATTTCAAATCCAATGAAAATTGGATCTTCAATCAATGAATTGAAGCTGGATACTTGCATCTTAGTTTCCATTAACATGGGATGCAATGATGAATTATGGGTTGTCTAATTCCTTCCTTTAACTATTCCAAACATGATTTTATTAAACAACTGGGCTTATCATTCATGTTGGTAACTCTTGGATTGTTGTTCATAAGTTTATTAGATCTTAAATACTCATATCAAATAAAACACTTACAGCCGTTATTACTATATCTCACTTTCTGCCCCTTTTTTTAATTCCTCTTCTGTGTGACATCTTTATCTCATGTGCCTTGTTATAAATTATATAACTTGGGGGCAGGTATTGTGCTTTGTAAGCTTTATTTGTATTGCTAATTTACGGTGATTGGTATATTTTCCAACACCCTTTATTGATTATTTTATGATGTGTCACTGTGTATTTACATGTCGCAGTGGACTTTCCATCCGTTTGTTTATCATAGCAAGGGCTTCTACACTGTTCTGCTCTGGCTAAGAGTTTTAGCTTGTCTTGTTGTAAGTTTGTGTTGAGCTATGTTTTTTGTTGCATATTTGGTCCTATTTCTTAATGCTCAATGGTTTTCTGCAGTTTTTTAGAATTTTTTTAATGCCGAATGGTTTTTTCAGGCTTGTCAAACATTAAGGATCATTACGTTCTATTCTACTCAACTTCCTGGTCCTAACTATCATTGTCGCGAGGTTTTTGTGAAATTCATCATTAATTTCTAATATTCTTTCCCTCAACAGATTCTTGGCATGATTCACTGTAGTCATTTCTTGTTCCCTCTCCGTGTAGGGGTCAAAGCTTGCCAGGCTCCCCCCACCAGAGACCATAGCCGAAGTGCTACTGATTAACTGTGAGATTTCTTTATCTGATATTAAACTAATCATAGTTAAATGGTATAATTTCTTATATTGAGTTTTTTTTTTCTCTTGTTTGCAGTTCCTCGTGGAGTCCTATTTGGCTGTGGCGACCTCATATTTTCATCCCATATGATATTTACACTTGTTTTTGTACTTGCATACCATAAATATGGATCTAAAAGGCACACACACTTCTGCGTTCAATTGAGCTCATATTCTAAACTGTTCTTTGATTTTTGAATTTTTTTTTTGTTGCTGCAGGTTTTTGAAGTTTGTTGCTTGGGTTGTTGCTATTATTCAGAGTTTGCTTATAGTTGCTTCTCGCAAACATTACACTGTAGACGTAGTTGTGGCATGGTGGGCTGGGTTTGCTTACTAGTATTTTGATTAAACTTTGATACTTATATTGTGTGACATTTATGTGATATGTTCGATCTTTTTGCTGTCAGGTATACTGTAAATTTAGTTGTATTCTTCGTTGACAAGAAACTACCAGGTGTGTTGTACATGCGAGAGATATTTCTCCTCAAAAATCATATTCTATTCGACGACATTTTTAAGATTTGTTTTTTTTTCCTTTTATTTATTACAGAAATGCCTGAACGTTCAAGTGCCCAACCATTTCTACCATTGAGTGCTAAAGGGAAAGATGAAAAATCCAGAGAAGAGCACCACAAACTATTGAATGGGCATATAGGGGATACTGCTGACCGGGTACAATGCTATGCTTGATTTATTATTCTAACATCTGGTCTATTAGCTCTGGGTCCATATTGATCTGAATATCATCTAACTAAAGCATTGTTAACAAAGCCTGAACTCAGGATGCTTACCATAATTCAGATTTAGTTGATTTGTTTAACAAGTGCAAGTAACATGCATTAGTTTCATGTGCCCTCAAATTGAATCGGTTCCTGTACACTATCAAATCGTATGAAATGAGCCCTTTGTTTATGTGATCGAATTATTAGAGCATTACATATTCTTAGCAGAGCATCCTACTCACTGTTGATTGAGTTTAAACGTTTGTTTTTCTTCCCAACCAGAGGCAGAGATTGCAGATGAATGGCAAGCATGGAGAGGACACTAATCACATTCATTCTGAACCTTTAGCGAACGGTGCTTAGATGATATCTACCATCAAAGCTGTGGCTGCGCGTGCCTACATGGAATACCATGTCACTGGCATGGAAAATAGCCTATTCCCATGTGTAACGCATGCTACTTTCTAGTTCCTTGCATCAACAATGTTCATGTGTATTATGTCCTTTATCTTCAATTCTTCATCCTTCAGTAAAAGAAAATCTTTGATCTCGTTACATTTGCTGAGTGCTGATGTGCCTGTGATGATCCTGTTTCAATATTTCTTCTCATTGAAATGTGCGAAGGAACATACTTAAAAGAATTGGGAGGAAGATTTTGGGTTGATTTTTGCGAGATTGTTTAGAAATGATCCTCACTAAAAACAGTCTTCATAGAATTTCATGAAAGCGGAAATTGTTGTCCTTTAGTCCAGTGAAAGCACAAGAAAGTTGTCTAATAATGAGAAAGAATACTAATGAGTTTTTATGTTCTTTCACTTAGGTGAGCAAAAGTCTCTATGCAGTCAATGAATCAAAAATAAATAAATAAATAAATAACAAATAAAAAATAATAGTGGGACAAACAGGTATTATGTTATGTAGTTATTGTAGAAACTTTCAAGAGTCATGCATATACCATAAAAGTTAGTTGTGTCCCAAAGTTTTTACGAGCTCATATTCCACAATGGATTACTTAATTGTACTAAGATGTTATAGTATTAGAAGTAACATAGATATATAGATGGATTAATTGAGATAAGATTGACATGATCAAGATATATAAATGGATTTGACATGACATGACATTCTGTTTTTATGTGATATAATTTAATCCTTTAGAAGTTCACGTAATCTTACACTTATAATTTTTATTTATAAAATATATAACTCAACAATTTGGTATAGTTAATTGATTGTTATTTAATTGACTAAAGGAAGCATCTCATTTGACTAACCTATTTCTAACATTTGAATTATATACTAAGTCAATCAACTGCATACATTATTTTTAGCCTGTTTTGAAGTGAAAACGGAATATAAAGTCAATCAACTAAGTCAACCAAGGCATCAAAAGCTCTTAAGTTCATAACACCTCTCTCCCTCGTGATTAAAATCATCTCTTAAAAAGAGTTGGTGAGGTTGTTAACTCTCATATTTATTTGTGTTTATTATGAGAGAGAGAGCGGGCGCTAGTTTTCTAGAGTCCTAGAAATCATTTTTTTAAGGTGATAAATTTCATCTCAAGTCTTATTTTATACAATTTGAAAGGAAGATAAATTACGAAGAAGTACGGTGTCCCTTTACATTGAGAGATCAGGTGATCTATGTATTTCACACAAAAATCTATCTATTATATTAACACCCTGTATAAATGCTAACTATGTCGGTGGGGCCTTTTCATTGCTTTCTTGGATTGTAAACTTGTTCTTGTCATCTCTTGAATGAATTAATTTGTTAGAGTTTATTTCATTACTCCAGTGCAACGGAGTTAGTACATAGTATTTTTATATGGAAAGTTACACTAACCGAAGACGGTCATTACTATCTAAATTAAATTGAAAAAATTAACTATATAAATTAAAACTAATTAAGTACCATTAATTAACTATCTAATAGTAAAAAAAAAAAAAGTAAAAAGCTTGAAGTTTACTAAGATCTCTTTCTCTTTAATACCCAAATGGCGTAGCAATTTGCAAAATTATTAAAAACACACGTAGGAACAATCAGTAGGATGTCGGTGCAGGAGCAGCGGGGCTGCCAAAGGCTGCGCCGGAGCTGAGAAGCTCCGCCATCGCTCGCCGGGGATTCACTTTATGCAGCGCGCACAGATCCGGTAGAAAAACACCTGCACCGTTTCCGATCGCAATCAAGATTAATGTCAGATACATTCCCTCGCAGTTGAGACCGATCGAGCCGATCATCCCAGGTTACATGGTTAATCATTCATTATATAAAAAAATATAGATCACCTTCGCCGGCGGCGAGATTGAAGTAGAGATCGACGATGTTGAGGCAGTTCTGGTAGCACGCGGAGGAGCAGAGCTTTCTGATGAAGTCGGGCTCGAGGAGGGCGTCGGAGGAGATGCCGGTAGCGTCGCGGCTGACGCCGCACGCCCGCACGCACTCGTCGGTCTCGACCCTGTCCCTCATGCTCCACTCCACCTCCACCCCCGACGTACGGCACTGGTACTCCGTCCGGCCGCCGCCCCGGTGGACGTTCTCCAGCAGGCACCGGATAGACTCTGACGAGACCGCGAAGGCGCACAGATCCTTGGGCAGCTCCTCGCAGGTCACGGCCCCTAAAGCGAGGGGAAAGAGGGGGAGGAATCCAGACAGAAGGATGAAGGCCGCCAGGGCCATCTTAGAAGAAGCCATGGACGGCAAAAGCGATCGAGGCGATGCCGCCGGCTGCTTTATATATATTGCCCAAAAAAAAAAGAAAAAAGATAAAAAAGCTAATTAAAGTTTATTTGCGGAATGACTTGAACGGCTCAGTTTCCTTTACGGGATTTATTTCGACGAGCACAACGCCACGCATTAAACTTCATGGATGGGAATTTAATTCTACCTGAACTCCATAGAAGTTACTATATTTGACGAATCCAGGAGAATAAGAGCGGCCATTGATAACCGATCATAATATTCGATTAAATTATATACATATTAATGTTACCCTACACACCTACTCCCATCCCTGCATATTCACGGTGGGCAACCCTCACATGCAAACAGTTTTAGGTACCCGGAGCTGTGAGGGTAGTCCACTCGGGTGTACACGTTAGGTGTGCAAACTAAAATTTTCCTATATATATATATTTATTTATATTGAATGATAATAATTGGATAGAAAGAAAAAAAATTATAAATATATAAGATATTCAATTCTTTAAAATATATGAGTATACCTATCAAATATCTTATACTCGATAAGTACGAAGATGGATGATATATTTACTGACTCTATGATCTCCAGGTAAAACATGTAATCCACTGCCCAACCGTTACACAGTCAATTCCACAAGTTAAATTGACGAATTATAATTCAACAGCAGTGAGAGGATTTTTGTTTCACGAATTTACTAAGATTCAAACTTTATTCTATAGTAATAACTCTTAACTCCCTTGATCATAAAGCTAGACAGACACTAACTTCGCTGCATGGCTGCCAACCGAATCACAAAACAGTGTCTTCTTCAACGTGCCCTTTTTTTTTTTCTGCCCGTTCCCTGTTCGAGGAAATGACAAGGACGATTAATTAATGGAATCTTTTTTTTTCTTAGGGACGAGGGAAAGTTAGATGCGTTGCTTTGCTTGGAAGTGGATGTTATTTATATTTATTTATTATTAACTCTTCCAACTAATTAATTTCGGAGATAATATATACATCTGAAATTGATTAATTTTGAAGGGAATCGATTCAGTTCTATAAATATTTTTTATCAGTCATTATAAAAGTTATCATCAAGATAAATTAAAAAACATTCACAGAATATCCAAGTGATCAAATTTTTTAAATTTATATTTCTATTAGAGAAAAATCTCTATAATACATCGTAGTTCGGATTCAAATCTTAAATACTCAGTTAACAGTTTGAAAGACTTGACCTTATACCACATTAATTATTATGCATAATTTAAGGGTTCATATTTAAAATATTCGTTGCTATGAGAATTCAAATTTTGATTCTTCTAAATGATAATTAATGGATAGTAATGTTTTCTTCGTGGGGTATTAAGTAGGGAATAAAGTTGGATATTAAGGGGAAGAAGGTAAGAAACTTTTCCTGCGATCGTTTTTTTTTCTATTGAATGACTTATATTGATTTTATTCTAATTAAATAGTGAGGATTACTTTTTTTTTTTTAATAACTCTGCCATATCCAGTTTTTAAATCTTTTACAATATTATGTAGTTAAGATTTGATCATGTTTTGGTTATCTACTAGAGGTCTAACATTTGCACTATTGCTCCTGAAACCACACTAATATATCTATATATATATATATATATATATATACACATCTGATATAG